>JAUPMG010260842.1:0-20535 GCA_031762675.1 Pachysandra terminalis
AAAACCCAACCTTCACAAGATACACCGTCTTCCCATACCCGAAAAACCACCTTGAGAACAAGACTCCCAACACTTTGAGATTATGAAATTTTACAAGAGAAGAAGAAGAAATTTGGAGAGCATCAAAAATCTGTTTTCTCTATTTTTTTTTCACAAGAAGAGAAAACCCTAACTAAAGAAACGCCTTAGTAGACCAAATAAGCCATCCATAAACTCTCTTGAGTTTATTCTCAAAAACCCTCTTTATAACATAAAAATAGCACTTACCCCAAGAGTAGTAATTTCATATCACCAATCCCAATAGCGTTCTACCCAACATCACAATCTAACTGTAACTTGATCTTCTAAAACCCAGAAAATGAAAATTCAAAGAGTATTTAACCAATAACTTAACCAAAAAAAAAACCAAATACATTAGAGAAATCAGCAACTCATTGGAGGAAGATCAGAGGCTTTTTGATAAGGAGGTATCTCTGATTTCTTGAAAACCCAACTCCCAAAAAGGAAGAATCCCACCATGTGTCCGGCGACGACAACCAGGAAGATACCGTCGTTGAAAGACATAATGGCGAGCATCACCATGTAATTGAGTCCGACCCGAAGTGCATGCATCACCGTCTACACAAACCCAGCCACCACGTTGTTCGTATCTGATTTCAACAAACGGGAATGAGAGACCTTCGACAACGACGATGAGAACGAAGACGAAGACCAAGGCCAACACGTACATGCCGGAGCTCCTACCGGGCCATCCGTCAAAGAGAACTTCGGCGTTCTTACCATTTTCATTTTTGTTTTAATCAAAAAGAGGTTTACGGGATTTCCTCCCGTTAAAGTTCACTTACTACTCGCGTGATGCGCACGCGTGTGGGAGTGAACACACGTCAGCCATCCCGCGGTGGAGCAGAGGATGGCGGGACGCTTTGGAGCAGAAGAAATGGACTCTCCTCTTAAGTACATGCGGCAAACTACGGATACCTACAAAAGGTTTCTTTCGGTGGTGTAACTGCAGAAAAAAGACCAGAAACGTCAAGAAAAGGGAAAAAAATAAGGAGTTCAATAGAAATATATTAAATAAACTTTAAAGCTTCTACATACCACTGTTTGATCGCAACTGAGGTAATTCGTCCAACTTGTACAACAGAGTGCAAATCCTATAATGAAGATGCATCTATGAAGAACTTGATAATAAATAAGAAGCATAGAGAAAACCATAGCTGAAAAAACAGAAACCTGAATCACGGCTTTGTTAAGAGGATATAAGGTATCTGTCTCTGATACGGGAACTGCCCATATCTTCGCAATGTCTTTCATTATATAGAGGCGGGCTTCAGGAGAAACTGATGATGCTGCAAAAATATCCACAGCCTGAAGAACACAAGGCCACATCTAACCAATTTGTTAAAAAAAAAAAAAAAGGACCAGATTCAGCACAAGAGGTCTAACACAAGAGGGAAATATGGAGGATAAATATATTAACCTCCTGGTATATACTTCTACATTCACGAGCCGACAAACTGAGCCCGACAAAACTAAAGCCTAAACTCGTAATTCTCTTGCACCATTTGAGGAGATCCCTAACATTGCAAAAGCCAAAAAAAAAAAAAATGCATCACCGACATCCAGCAAAGTTTATCATGACAAAAACGAAATGAATAAAAGTTACTTAGAATGGTGTTTACTACCTCAAAGAAAACCTGTTGGAAACGCCAAATCCTCCAAGTTGTGAGTTAAGTGCCGAGTTAACCTTTTCAAAAGCTTCTGTCGATGACATACCATTTTTAGATAAGATGTTGTTGTGATTGAATCAAGCAGTAAGGATAAACAATAAACAAAGATCAACAATGCACACAGATTTACGAAGTTCGGCCAAGCGTGCCTACGTCTTCGGGAGAGAAGAAGGTTTCCACTAAATCAAAGAGAAATTAGGGTTACAACTTATCTCCTTAGGTATATATAGGACAAATCTCCAAAATACCCTTACCGTACCGCGGGGGGCGACCCCCGCACCTCCCGTCCCAACCCCTTTGATACTGTACCGTCCCACACAACGAGTTAACCTGACCTTGGAAGGTAGCCTCTCTCCATGGGGTCCCTCAGGAGAGCCTAGTGAATATGAGCCACCCACTATCTCTAACAGATGTATAGTATCATAAAGCACTATCACACACAGCATACCTATGAGTTTCCCCGCAATAGCTTCCAAATTTGGATATCAACCATTGACTATATTTAATAAGTCCTTTTCACTCGAGGATCCAATCATCACTCTTCTCCATAGCATGCCCAGGGAGATCCTGCCTGTTAGGCCAACAATACCCTTTAATAACTTTGCAGAACATCTCAAGCAGATTTTGTATACTTTTGATCATGAGCATACCAACTACAAAGCTTCAGACTTTAGGATGAATCATTGACGACAAACTCGACGTATTAGAGAAGATAAGTACCGAGAATATAATTTATAATGTTTTAATCATTGTCTACCAAAATTTCCTATGGTAAATAGACAAAGGGATCAACAGATGTTATAAACATATTCAATCCTTACAATTTGCTCAAGACATCCTAGATTGGGTAACAACAAATCATACATGGCCAGTATATGAGACACGAAACCCCATGCAAAAAAAGGATACAAAAGGTGGTCAACATTGCAATGCCAACACAATTAAAAAACAGAAAAATTCCCAGAAAATCTTTACAGGTGAGGGAAATGCATTGTGCCTGGATATTCATCTGGAATTCTTCATCACAACACAATCACTCCTCATTTCCTCTAATGGCACATGGATAAAATGCAACCAAAAAAGAGTGCCTAGAGATCACTCCCACAGTTCAAAATGTCCCGATATATCACCTTTCCCAAGGTAAATCGGAGGGGGAAATCTGATCTTGCAAAAGAGCCCTTGCTATATCACTATATGTCACATTATATAGCGATGCATCCCGTGTTTGCTCTCTCAAAACCAAAATGGACTTAAAAAACTAACTTGTTGTGAAGACGAAGAACCCTGCCATCGACAATAAGTAAATCAACATTAAGTTAGAGCTTAATCTCATTTCAATGTCGAAGAAGATGCACACACAAAGAAACCAAACAGGTAATACAAAATGGATAGGCTAGAAAACTAAAAAGCATAAATAAGTGTAAAGAATTTATACTCTACCATGCTGATTTTGTGTAGATGCATCTTCGTGATAGTCTGTTCAATCTTCATCATCAATGTCATCAGTGGGAGTGTGTTGCTCATTTTGTGTAGATACATCAATAGTGGATCCAAGCACATCATCTCTCACCCAACTCATAGCAACATCATCATCAATTTCCATACCATCCAAGTTCTGGGCACAGAATGTCCGGTTCTCCAAGAATCCAAAATCATCCCCAATGGATTTAACATGCATATCAAAGAGGTCCCTTGGTTTAGTCTTGACAACAACATGCCAGTCTGGATCGGTTGGATCTTGAACATAAAATACTTGTTCTGCCTGAGATGCCAGAACATATGGTTCATCATTTACTTGCTAATTCAAGAACAACAACCGTGTAAAGTTCATCAACGTGAACCCAAATTCATCTATCTTGATTCATCTGCCCTGGACCCTCAAGTCACCCAATCACACTTGAAAAGTACAAACTTAAGGTGTTCGGAGTAATTTAATTCCAAGATATCCGTTAAGCGTCCATAGTATATCATATCCTCTACAATAGGCCTTATGTCTCTAACAGTTGCGTAGCTTGTTATCATAGCAGTGACTGCAACATCACTATTCTGAATTTGTGTCCCTTCTCCATATTTGAAGTGCGAAACCTATACCCATTAATGATAGAGCCTTTAAGTCTTCTCGCGACTGTTTTAGGACCATTTGCCAGGCATTTAACTTCATCAGAAATCACGCCTCTTGATTTTATTAGCAATTCAACCTAATTTGATAAAAAAAATTATGACAATTCCAAAATTCAAACAATGTATTGACATTTCACACATATTACTTACATGGTCTCTGAACCAATCAACAAACTCTTCATTGTGCCTTTTTGGTATATCATGCGGACTTGTTTTAGGGTTCTGCATCTCAAGTATTTGGTGTGTTGGCCGAACGTAATGATCATTGTGCGAATATCAAAACTAGAAAGCATTTTGAAATACAAGTTACATAAAATGGCAATATGAGCATAGTTTCCATATAATTGTGTTACTCTAGATATGATGAGACCTTATCGCAGTTAAAGACCACATAACAATGTGCTTGATGTCCCTTTAAAGCATTCATTGAAAATGGTTGGATAACCACAATCGAACTATCATCATAATTCCGTACCGGTCAATTGAACCTTGTTTCAACGTTATGTAAGTATCTTGAACAAAATGTTAGGCACTTGTCTGCCAAAAAGCCCTCAGCAATACACCCCTCTGGTTGAGCTCTATTTTGAATGTACGACTTAAGTCTAAACAAGTACCTATGTCACGATCCAACAAGAAATCCCAATTTCTGAGACTTCTGATTTATTCGTAACTCTCACCCAATATTTCTATGGGAGTGGCTTACAATGGTTAAAACATAAGCGGAAGTTAATTACGGTTCTATTAAGGTATAAGTAGCTAAATTACAAAATCAAAACTTCACAAGTTTCTAAAAAGTAAACGTCTAATTCTAGACTAACACTAAAGATCTATCAGAGTGTTGTACCCAACCAGGTTCTCTCTCATTGATCAAGCTCAACGAACCGAAAGGTCCTCTTAGACTTCAATCTCCTCAGCTGCCATCACGACTAATGATCCTGAAAGTTGTTTGCAAAAATGCATGAGCTACACTAGCCAGTAAGTAAATAACTTCATAATTATGCATGATTAATGTAGAGTCAAGTCATTACTCAATAACTCCAGTTCACACAACAATCAAATTAATTAGATGAAATGAGATGCATGAAGTCGAGTCTTAATTAATGCATGTTGTGCACCTATTTTACAATAATCACCAAATGTGATCTAAACAAACATTTTAATATGAAATGGAGTCTGTGTGGATTCCACATAGACCGATCCATCTTTGGGCAAGATGTCTTAACGGACCATCCCTCCTTAAACATGGCCATACCCAAAAATAAGATGATTTCTGTCTAGTACTCGTTAAATGTTGGTTCCTCATAAGATCTCAATCGTGCTACCCAAGGATGCTCACACAGACCCATCCTCTAGTATATGGCAGAAGTAGCAGATTATTCTATATGTGCAACATAGTTTCTAAGGTTTTCAACCTAGAGTACATAAGCGCCTCACTTTATTTTCGATCATAGGGACGAATCCCAAGAAAATCCTCAGAGAACCACATAATATCAATATACTATTAGAGCTCACTCACATGATTCGGATATTGGGTCTTATCAACATGAAGAGCCCTCACCTATCATTTTTCCTCACGTCTCTTGGGATCATCACCTAGGACGTATCCCTCACCATGGGTGATAACAAAAAATTGGTTTATTAGGATGATCAGTCCGTCAACCTTCATAAATATAAGTCTCCTCACTTATTATGATTTTCACATCATAATATTCTCATGTGATAATCTGGAGTCCCAGAAATATGGACTCAGAAACAGTATTACTCATAAACCAAATCTATGATCAAGAGCCAATGCAGTGCATATGAGTGGATGCACATTAACTAAACATTCAATCTTTATGTACAAGGTGTAATAAAAACCAACATACGTGTCATTCATCAATCCTACATGTAATACAACTCACAATTTAAGTAACACAACATAGGTCCATTGAGAAACAACCATGCAAGATTAACTAACCGTTCACGTTTAATGTGCCAGCAGTATCATCAACTATAAGTGTATTGATCACCCCAATTCTAACAATCATAATTTATCAACACATGGAAACGGGCCTATGGAGAGGCAAGTACTAGAACAATCACATTTGAACTCCATATAACAATATGTTTGACATAATTAGATCAATTCTAAGTCATGCTCAAGGTTTCCAATCAATTAGAACAATAAAAAGGGAAAAGAATAAATCCCAAAGTAACTTACTCAAATTACGGTTCACAAAGAAACAACCACATGAAATAATCGTAAACCAGTAAAACCAACATCAAATTCTGCTTAATTAGGTCAGAACGTGCTTATATATGAAATTTCAGCTAAAAGGGACAAATCTGGGTGTTTCGGCAAACCTTTCGGCCCATCGAAGTAACCCTCGGCACACCAAACTGAGACTCGACGACCATTCTAGGGAACTCAATCTTGGCGACCTCTTCGGCTCGTCGAACATAAAATCTGAGCTGACACCCTTACTCCAAAATGGTCATAACTTTATGTATACAACTCGGATTTGCCTCAAACTTTTTTTGTTGGATTGCAGACGAAACAAGGAAGCCAACAATGCCAAATTTGAAAAAAGATCAGAGTGTGGTGGACTTCCCGGTGAACCAATAAATTCACTGGAACAATTTTGGGTTGTCAGCAAAGTGTTCGGTGCACCGAGGAGGTCGCCGACCGTCGCAAACCAGCCAAATCAATGGAGGGTTTCTTACCAAATTGAAATTACAATTAGGGGAAACATTGTTTATGCATCATAGTGTCCAATCCATCACTTCATTCGTAATAATCATGATTCTTATATAACATGTAAATCAAGGCATTCAAATTTGTTCTTTAACATTCTAAAGCTTGCATGAACTAGAAAGTAGAGAGAAACAACCTTAAATCTACTTTAATCGAGAATAAAGATGAAGGTATCTACTTACCTCAATGAATTGCAAGAAAAACTAAGGCAAACTTCAAGCATGCAACCCTTTATCCTTCTCATTCATGCCCTCCTTCAAGCTCTCAAGCAAACCCCCAAACAAAACCAAATGAGAAGAGAATTGTATGAGATTCTCTTTCTCCATCTCTAACATGAGCCCATATCATGTGTTTCCACATGGACTCATCTCCACCCTCCAATCTCACCCAATCTAATCTTATACCTTAATTGAATGGTGGGTGGGAGTTGGTATTCCCCACTACCAACCCCATCTCTCCTTCAATCCTAGCCACACAAACAAACACACGAAATCTCCACCACACAAACAAATACAAAATCTGAAATAGTTCCTAACCATTCATCACAACCTTGATCTAAATGATCAAACACCAAAAAAGGCCATGCAACTGTGTGTAGCACCAAGGCCTAAAAAGTACAACACATATGATCGCGTGGTCGGATTAATCCCAATCGGCGATCCAAACAAAGGAAAGAATTATCACATGGATCAAAACATAAATATGCATAAATCGGAAGGTTTAATCTGCTACATCATTTTATTTCTTATTTAACTGGTAAATCAAAATATCTGACTCATTCTGCTTCCTAAGTTAATCTAGCTGATCTGATTAGTATTAGTGACTAAGGAATCTCTAGTGCGCCTTAAGCGATTAAGGATTTTAAGTGTCCTAATCCTAATTAATTAGCGAAATTAAATTATCAAATTACCATTTTACCCGAAGATCCCAAGTTAATATTTTTAGGGATTTTTCAGTTTATTACATTCTACTATCCTTAAAAGAATTTCATCCTCGAAATTAAACTAAGTGATCTATTAAGTTAGGTTTCTAATCTAATTGCTCGGTGCTTTTTATTTGAATCTAACATAAGATTTTCATTAACAAGACAACCAAACAATAAAGTAAAACACTGGACCACAACTCGTCTATTATACTACAAGAAGGAAACTAAAACATACCACAAACATCACATCTGGAAAAAAATTTAGAACGCCTTAAGTAAAAACATCTGGATTTCAAAGAGGAAAACATTCGAAAACAACAAGTCGAAAGAAACATCTAAGAGAAACCCTCAAGAGGCGAAGGAAGGTGGAGGCATGATGGCTAAGGGTGGAATGGCATCGCCAACCTTGCCACAGCCGGAAAGATTCTCGAAAACTAAAAATTTGAAATCAAAATCATGTGTTTAAAAATTAATGGTACACAAATGATGCAAGTTGAAATAGTAATAGCAATTATGAAAATACAAAAGGGACCAAAATAAGTAAGAACCACCTAAGGTGTTCTAAAGGCGAGAAAAGAATGAGACTAAGTGTATGTGCTCAATCTAAGTATACTATAGTAAAACAACACAGGATTTGTCAATATCAAACGAACATTACATAGAAGAAACCTATTACATGATTAAACTAGAAAGGGAGGGCCAGTACCAGCTACCCAATAAGCATACATATGATAAGCAAGAAATTAAAGCTCAATACACTGCGAGAAACATGCGGAAAGGAAACACCACATCAAAAAGGCAATTAAAATATCTAAAGGTGTGGAGAAGAAGAATAAGATTGAAGCTAGCGTCACGGAGTCACGAGTGGTGGGAAGTTTAGTCTCTGATCATCACATTAATGAGGACTGACCATTTCTACATAGAGATTCAACAATAAAAGCTCTTAGTTTTACGGTAATGGAGAAGAAGAAGATTGAGGTTAGCGTCAATGGAGTCACGAGTGGCAAGTGAACATTAACCTCTTAACGTTCACTTACCGCTCGTGTGATGCGCACGTGGGTGGGAGTGAATACGCGTCAGCCATCCTGCGGTGTAGCAGAAGAAATGGACTCTTGAGAGGATCGCTTGCTCTGTCAAATGCAATGAGCCTGCTCTCTTGTTGGTGAAACTGGTACTGCGAAAATTACACTTGTACAGAATCTGGCTATGAGGCTTGGTCAACCGCTTACTGTATTGGTTTGTTTCTTATTGAGCCTTTCATATATATATATATATATCACTTTGTTGGCTTAGGTTCTGCAACATAAACAAATTGACACCAAATTATAATTCCGTGTAAAAGATGTGAGACAAGACATTACCAATATACAGAATAAAGAGAAAGATATATATATCTTTCTCTTTATTCTGTATATTGGTAATGTCTTGTATATCTTTCCCTTTATTCTGTACATTGGTAATGTCTTATCTCACATCTTTTACACGGAATTATAATTTGGTGTCAATTTGTTTATGTTGCAGAACCTAAGCCAACAAAGTGACATTGCAGATTTATTAGGTGGATTTAAGCCTACTGATGCACGATTCATATGCATTCCTCTTTATAACGAGTTTGAAAAGTTGTTCTTAATGACATTTTCTGTTCAGGTATCTCTCATTTGAAAGGTTCTGTCTGCTTGTGTACTATGGTAATCATTGTCTGCTTGACTGATATGTATGTTGATATCTAGGATAATCGGAATTTTCTTGCTCGCTTGGGAAAACATGTGAGAGATAAGAACTGGAAAATGCTATTAAATGGTCTTCAGAAAGGTCTTGATTTTTTTTAAAAGCAAGTATGTGTGATGGGAAGATCTGGCTATGGCACAAAGCGGAAGAGACCTTTGGGTGAAGAAGTCCTACAAGCTTGGGAGAGATTTTCTTTGAAAATTGATGTTGTTCGTCGGCAGATTGGTGACTCAGCTGCAATGGCATTTTCATTTTGTTCATTCCTTTATTTTTTGACTGATGAAAGCTTCTATATGATTCTTTCAACTTCTTATGTGAACTGATCCGTCGTTCCTTCTGCTTTGCAGCTCTGACTGAACCCATAGACATGTAAGTTGCAATCTATCTGAAATCGATTTATTCATCAGTTAATCTAATTTAGAATTCTTTTTCTCTAATAGTGTGGGTATTGTGGATCCTGTAGATACAGCGAATGGATTGATGAATGCGAATGGGTGAACACCCTTGAAGATGACGGTGCATAGGAGGCATCGAATATCCTCATCGTTGGCCTCGACGTCGAAGGTTCTGGGGAGAGAGATTGAGAAGACCAGGAGGGTTACCATGAGTAGATGGGATGTTGAATGGCTCACTTATGCCTAGGTACAGTATGCTTGTGTTGATGCCTTCGTTTCTTTTAAGATTGGGAGGATGTTGATTTCAGGGAATTAAGGGTGGGTTTGATACTGAAATTGGGAGATGGGTTTTACTTGATTAGATCCCTATAAGAAGAATGAAAGTGAGATCTCATGAGGAGAGACAAAGCAACGAACATGAGGATATATAGAGAATTCAATTCAAGTGATGTAATCTTTGAACTTTTTGCTCTGAATTCACGTGTACGATTTTATAATATTGAATTACCGACTCTATTTGAGCTCCGAGACCTTTACAGGCGGTTCTTTAGTTTTACCGGCCGTTTGTGACCGCCAGTACAAGCTGTATTTTTTTGTAGTGTCAAGAGAAAGTTTAAATATCTGATATATGGGGTCTCAATGCGAAAGAGAATCCGAAGAGATAGAGAGGGACAACTCTCGAGGAGAGAGAATTGATTGCTAAAACCAGTGTTTAAAACTCGGATAGGGCTAGTAATTCGGACGTTTACCTATCCGAGTAACTCTGTCCTAGTTATCCGCGGATCAGTACAAAAATAAATTAATATATTAAAAATAAAAAATATGAGAAAAATTATATAAAATATAGAAAAGTCTTGATGATATATTTAAATAATAACAATCTTTGAAAATAAAATAAATAGTTGAAATAAAAACAGTAATAATCGTTCAAAATAGAAAAAAAAAAAGAAAAATAGTTGAAATAAAAGTAATAATCGATGAAAACAGAAAAAATAAAACAGTAAAAATAAAAGGCTATAATATAATAATATATTGAAAAGAAAACAGAAAAAAAAAATTGTTGTGAATTTTTGAAAAGAAAAATGAATTAGGGGAAATAAAAAAAATACTAATAATCGTTGAAAAGTGAAAGAAAAAAAAGTTGAAACAAAATTCTATAATACCGGATTGAAAAGAAGACAGAAAAAACAAATTGTGGTGCCGTGAAAGTGTGAAGTTAAATGGTGAAAAAAAAGTTAAAATAACATTCCTATAATTGCTGATTAAAAAAAATCAAACACTTTGTATAGTTGTGAGTCAATGAAAAGTGAAAGCAGAAAAAAAAAATTTAAATAAATAAATGAAAATCTATATTAAATAATCGATTGAAAAAAAAAACTTACAGTTTGGTTTGAAATCTGGTGACATCTTTGAAGAGCTTCAAATTTGTTAAACTCTATGAAGAGTTTCAAATCTATTGAACTCTTTGAAGTTGAAACCTTCAAGCAAAAAACTCTCTTTCTCAAAAGAATCCAACGATTTAGGATTTTTTATTTATTTATTTAGAAATCCTTATTGGTTGTTGGTAACTTGCTATATTCAATGTAATATAAATTAAGAATGTGAAGAGCCATTTTAGTAAGTTGGGCTCTTTTTTTTACTTTTTTTTTATTAAGGTGTGCAATTAATTAGGGATTAATTAAAAGGGCATTATTGTCTAAAACCCAGTTAATCGGATGGGTTTACGAGTAACTCGGCCAAGTAACTCAGAAAACTCGACCGAGTTTTCTGGTGACTAGCTGGTTAGCCTCTCCATGGTTTTTAGGGCGAGTTAACCAGCCAACTTACAGATCCAAGTAACTCGGCCGAGTTTTCCGAGTTACTCGAGAGTTTTTAAATACTGGCTAAAACAGAGTCGGAGGTCATATATATTTTGAAAAATAACTAATCCATCCCCAAATCATCCTTATATTACATAAATAGGTCACTTATTGAAAACCCCTTTTCACAACCCGATACACATACACATGTGTATTGTTATGAAGAGTGCTCTCATGCTCATAATTTCAAAAAAATGCATGTTCGTTGGATAGAAACATAGAATGAAGTTCCCCGACGAAGTCGCCAAATGTTGATTGGTAAAATCGTCGATAATTGTGATTTTGGCGTGATTAGGTCGTTTGAGTTGCCAATCGCTTGACTTTGTTGATTTTGAGGTGGATACGGTTCTTTAGAGTTTGGGAGCGTTCCAACCATTCGCCTAAACCGGAGTTGGCCATACGGACTACCCTATGTCGAATCCAACAAACATGAAGCAAAGATAAAAAGATAAAGTACACACGATTTACGTGGTTCGGCAAAGGTGCCTACATCCACGGATTGCACTTTGGGCATTCATCATGCTCATTCAAATGTTGAGATTACAATTGTTTACATGATTCAATAATACAAATCATGAAGATGGAAGAGGGAAGGAGAAGATAGAATAATGGTGGTGATCTTGGGTCTTTGAAAAAGGCCCTTCCTCTCTTCCTTTCCGCCTTTGGAGGGCCCCCCTGTGTCTTCCTCTTTCCTTCAAGAATTCCCTCCCCAGCTTCCAATCTCTCCCCCCACTTCTCTGAACCCCCTTTTCAATCCCCTCCTCTTGTTGTACTTTCTTGCTTCAAGAACACTTGACAAGATCAATTTCCTGTTCCATCACCTTTTTGTTCCATCATGTAAGAGAGTAGTTGAACCAATGCATGTAATGTGTGGGGCCCATGCATGTGATGTGCATGGGTGAAAGGTGTCTATGCAATGAATTGCAAGGTGTGAACAATGTCTCGAGGTAATGATGAACAGTGTCCCGAGATTAGAGTGAATAGTGTCCTGAGATCAAAGTGAACAGTGTCCCGAGATAATGATGAACAATGTTTACAGATTTCAAAAAGTCAAAAATGTGCTATGTCATGTTACCAATAAACGAGTGCCATGTGTGTGTCGCCAATGACGTGACTCCACGTGTATTCTTAAAAATCAGGGGTCATCAGTATTTATTGTGCTGAAGAAGTCTGTTGTGGTAGGACTGTCACGAATGCAGTCATTTTGTTAAACCAAATTCGGTAGTCCATAAATTTGCTATTATTTTGGGCTTGTGCCGCTCAATACGTTGTTTAGACAATAGTTTATGCGCACAGTGGAGATTTGTTTGGGTAGCTGACAGAAAGTTTGCCATTCTGGTGGTGATTCTGGGGCTAAGGATTCATGCTTGTCTACAACAAGTCTCTAGTAGTGAAAATTTTGTACATTTGTGAATTAAGTCATTCTTTGATGAAAAATCTATCACTTAGACTAAATCTGGGGTTCAATTGTGTTATTTTCATTGAGCTCTCGGCTATAATTCTATTGAACAAATATTTGACACAAATATTTGACTTGTTAAAACAATTTGAAATTGGTGGCAAAAATCAATCACAAACAATATTTTTCATACAAATTGATTTTGGTTATGCCCATCCTGGAAGAAAAACCCCAACATGATTGATTGGTGGGTTATATCTAAAATTACATCCCTATTTTCTTCTTCTTGTTTTTTCAAAATATTGTTTTACCATCTTCTTGTCTGCATATATGTTTTAAGAGGGATTGAATTCTTTGTTCAAGGCTGATTGTCAATTTTATATATAAGATTGGCTGCTGCTTTTCTCTCATATGAAGTGGCATGTTTTGTGCCTAACAGCTCTTGGAGGACGTTTCAACTTCCGAATATTATTTGTACAATGCTTATGCCATTATAATGTGCTCTTGTTCAGTACTCAAATATTATTTTCTGCTTTTGTAATGATGCCCCATGTAAAGTACTCAAATGATCTAAAACGGGGAACCAAAAGATATGGATGATAGAGAATATGAGTCACTCGAGCCATTAGATGATTTAGAGGATGGGAATGGCTGGCATGGAGAGTGTGGCAATGCGTCCGTTGATTGCATAGGTGTTGGAGAAGAAAAAAATGAAAAAGATTACGTGCCGAAATTGGGGATGGAGTTTTTGTCAGAAGATGCTGCTTATGACTTTTATAATGAGTATGCAAGAAGAACTGGGTTTAGTATACGCAAAAATTCTGGTAAAAAAGAGAACGACACCCTAAAATATTGGGTCATATGTTGTAATAAAGCTGTTGTAAACGTTGGATAAGCGGAATGAAAATGTTAAAAAGCCTCAAGCAGAATCAAGGACTAAATGTAAGGCAGAAATCCGAATCGGTTTGCGTGAAAATGGAAAATATGAGATCAAAATGTTTACATTAGAACACAATCATGATATGGTCGCCCCTGAGATGGTACATATGTTAAGGTCGCAGAGGAATTTAACTGATGCTCAGTCTTCTGAAGAGAATATAGCAGATTGTTCAGAAATTGGACCGGAAGCTATAATGGAATTGATGGCCAAACAAGTTGATGGTCGCGAGAACCTTGGATTTATCCCTATAGATTATAAAAATTACTTGCGTAAGAAGAGGGATACATCTATGCACAAAGGAGATGCAGGGGGGTTATTAGAATACTTCCAGATGAAACAAAATGAAAATCCATCATTTTTCTATGCCATCCAGCTTGATGAAGATGAGTTAATAACAAATATTTTTTGGGCTGACTCAAGGATGAAAGTTGATTATAGTGCATTTGGTGACGTCGTTTGTTTTGATTCAACATACAAAACAAATAAGTTGGGTCGTCCATTCGCACTGTTTGTCGGGGTTAATCATCACAGACAAACTATCCTCTTTGGTGCTGCATTATTATATGATGAATCAATTGAATCGTTCGAATGAGTCGTTCAAACGTTTGTGAAAGCTACGTCTTGAAAGAGTCCTAAAACAATTCTTACTGATCAAGACATAACTATGGGTAATGCAATAGCATCTGCATTACCCGACACATATCATCATTTGTGTCTATGGCACATATACCAGAATGCTGCTAAAAGAATTCATTGGGTATTTGAGCTCTTCAAGTCATATCAGAAGGATTTACGAGATTGTATATACGAGTATGAAGATGATGTTCAATTCCAGGAGGGTTGGAATAATATAATCGAGAAATATAGTCTTCAAGGTCAACCATGGCTTCAGGAATTATATAATGAGAGAAGAAAATGGTCTTTAGCATATGGTCGAAATACATTCTGTGCAAATATGAATACCACGCAGCGGTCTGAAAGCATGAACAATGTGCTTAAGCAATACTTAACTACACAGAATGGTTTAAAGCGCTTTTTGGAAAATTTTGACAGAGTTTTAGCTGATCGTCGATACGCAGAGCTACAAGCTGATTGTAATATGAGCCAAACTAATTAGGTATCTGTGCAACCGTTATTTGTATTGGATCTTGCAAAAACCGTGTACACCCCAGCAATGTTTGAGATCATTCAGAAGGAAGTGGTACTCATATTGAATTGGCAAGCTCGTGTTTGTGGTCTTGTTGGAAATGTAAGCTAGTACAAAGTAGTGAATTTGCGTGACAGTTGGCATCATGAACGTACTGTCACTCATGACTCATCAAAAATGACAATAACATGCAATTGTAAGAAGTTTGAGTTTGAGGGTATTTATGTTGTCATACATTTAGGGTTCTTGATAAAATTGATGTGTTGGAAATTCCTAGCCAATATATTTTGAAGAGGTAGACAAAGGGCGCCAAGTCGGGGGATACTTTCTTGAACGACCATTCAACCACTACAGAAGACAATCCAAGTTTGGAAGTTGGAAAATGGTACAAAGAATTGTGTTACATATTTAGGCATACAGCAACAATGTAGAGACCCGAATCTTGTAATTAAAGAAGATAATTAATTAAAGATTAATTAAGATGAGTTAATGAATATAATTGGCTAATAGGGCAAATTGGTAAATTTCTATAGGTTTGGTGAGTAATTTAATTCAAATTAGAGTTGTGGTCCTAGTAGGGAGTTAAATGTTAGTTTGGTAAATCCTGGTAAGTAAGGGAGTGATTTGTACTCTAATTAGTGCCTTGGGTTAGTAAATATTATGAGAATTAGTGTCTTGGGATTTTTTGTGTTAGCAGAAGTTCTGTTGGGGGTTTAGATGTTATTAGAGGAGACCTTAGGGGAGGAGGTTATAATTAGAAAACATAAATTCAAATTAGAAATTGAGGTGGTCGTGTAGTGCGTGTGTTGGAAGGAGAGGGAGAGAATTTCTATTCTCTCGACCTCTCTTTTCTTATGAGGAAGAATGAGTTATATTTTAGTTGCATTGTGAATGTGTGATTCCTGTTGCTTGGATGATGTTATATACATGCTGAGATTTATGGTGTATTCTCCTAGGATTTGTGGTGTTTTATGATTTATGTTGTTAATATGATTTAAATTCATGATGATCTTGTTTGTATGCTACGAGGATGTTTAGGATTATTTTATATGTTTATTCTTGTTGATTTAATGTTATTGGACCACTAGAATTGAAGATGATTAAGTTGGGATCGAAATATGAGTTTTCCCATACCCAAAAAATCACCAGATCTGAACCCTCGATTATATGACCCATCTATATATTTTGAATAATTTATTTTATATTTTTCTAAGCTCCCCTATGCGTTAAGAACACACCAAAAAAAGTTTGAGGTCAGTTCGATAAGTGTTTAGGAAGTTATGACCACAATACCAACTGTCCGTCGAAGCTGAAAAACCCAGAATTCGCATAGTTCGGTAGGATTCGGTTCACCGACCACCCGACCGACAGAGAGCATATTTTAGTGCATTTTGGGTGCTCGACAAACTTCGGTTCACCGACCACTCTGCCGAACGCCTGAGAAAAATCACAGATTTGGACTACTTTCCATTGAACCCATTGACTTGGGGACTTGACCACTTGACGTAGGATTGTGAATCACATGTAATTGAAGATTTGAATATGACATGGGTATGGATTGCTTGATTTTTATGCTAGCATGTGATTATTATACTAGTTTCCTTTGAAAGGATTCCCGTGATGACCTTCTAAGGATTTTTCGGGTGTATGGGCGCCCGGTTAGCTTTCGAAGGGTGTTATCACTGGAGGTCCTACTGTGGGTTGTGAAGGATACTTGTGATGGTTTTCGTCGGATTATTCGTGTGTATGGGCGCATGGGAAGTTTCCGAAGGATACTATCATCGGCAATCCAACAGATTGTTTAATGCTGGTTCGGTGACCATATGGTGATGGACGGAGGTTGTGTTTATCCGTGGGATTGGTTCTAGTTGGAAGGTTGGTATGGAGAATTGAGTCCCGTACGCCAACTCATGTTTGGTCTTCATTGTCGTTAAAGGATCACTCCCATGTGGAACTCCTTGGGCATAGATCCCTAAACTGTGATGGATGCTCATGAGTGGACTCCTTCAATACTTTGGAAATAGCTACGGGAATTGAGCCCAGGTAGGTTGAAAGTCCTATGGAACCGCACCGTGCAACGTGGGATTTAAAAGAGTAGTATTCACTTGTAGTAAAATGAATGGCCTGCAATTGCTATTGCATGATATGAGAGTGTCTTCCAGCTGTAGTAAAATAGAAGCCAAGGCAACTCGAGACCGACTGATCATTGTCTAGGACATGCATTAGATTCATTCATATCATTGATTAAGCATTCCTTGATGTGCATTCATCCATTCTTCATACATTCATCTTTCTTTGTAATTTAGTTTCTTATGTGTGTTTGCTGACCTCCACCATGCATGTGTTTTGATCATTATTGTTTCTTTTCATTTATTGCTTAGCATGATATTATGGTATGTTTGGACTAACAGTATGGTACAAGGATGGATGACAGAATTGGGTTTATATGGGCATTCCAAGCTCAGTGCAACATTTCATGTTGCAGGTTAAGGAGACGTGGCGAAAGGTCTTGGATTTGGATCACAGCTTTCCTTATCTTTTCTGATGTTGAGATTGGTAGTGTTAGATGGGGTTATTGAACATGTGGGATTGTAGGCTCATCTGAAGCCATGAATATGTTGTAATTTGATATTATTATTAGCTTCTGCATTCTGATTTATTTATTTAGCATTAGATATGCTCGATTGTGGTTGGTTGTGGTTGTTGATCCACGTTCCGTGGTTGGGAACCCGAAGGTCTCACCTCGTAATCTGTGCCACCCACCTAGGGATTCAAGTATCGGGATTTGGGGTGTGACAGATTGGTATCAGAGCTTTAGGTTAAGTTTCCTAGGGTGTAGAGAACATAGAGAGGAACATTAGGACTCACATGATTGAATTGTGTGTTGTGTGCATAACATGATTGTGTGCTTATTTGTATGATTGTTTAACCATGTGAACTGTAGGATAGAAGACTGAGCTTTTGTTTTGGGTTTGTAGATGGCTGGTAGGAAGAGAGCAACGAGTGAGGGATCGTCTTCTGAGGTTAGGGCTGATGTTGATCCTCAGCTCGCTGGAGTGTATCAGATCCTTGGAGACATGGCAGCTTTCCAAAGGGATCTAACGGAGAGACAGGATAGGACCGAGCAAAGTAGAGTGATAGGAACACTTGTTGTGTGGTTGGAGAAGTTCAAGAAGCTTACTCCACTAGTATTTGAAGGATTAGGTGAGCCACTCCAGGCCCAGAATTGACTGTTAGACATAGAAAGAACTTTTAAGACCATGGGATGTCCCGACGATCAGAGAGTGTCCTTGGCTACCTTTCTACTAAAGGGTGAGGCACTCCACTGGTGTGACATGGTGGAGAGGAACGTGGAGGCGGCGATGACATGGGAAACATTTAGGAGTCAGTTCCTAGGTACCTACCTCCCTAGTAGTTATAGAAGGCAGATGGCTGCAAAGTTTATGAGGTTGGAGCAGGGCTCCCTTCACGGTTTCGCAGTACGAGGTCCAATTTGCAAAGATGTTGAGGTTTCCACCTCACATGATAGCGGATGAAGTCAACAAGGCTACAAAGTTTAAGGAAGCCCTGAGACCGTCAATTAGAAAGAGGGTAGTGCCCCAAGGGTTTAAGACATACTCTAATGTGTTGGAGTGTACTAGGATGGTGGAGAGGGACAACGATAGATATCGGAAGGAGCAGGACAAGAAGAGGAGTACCTGGGACAAGGAAAGAACCCATAGGCATAGGGAGCAGGATGAGAATGGAGAGAGAGGTGTTGACAAGAGACCGAGAATAGTGGAACCAGAAGTAGCGATTCGCATTACGGCAAATGACGTGGTGCCACATCAGCCTCTATCACGTCCTTCACCTAGTTATTTCAACTGCGAAAGGATGGGACATATTCAGTGTTATTGCTGGTAGCCAAGGAGGCAAGAGGAGGAACCGGTTGTGGCAGCGACTCGACCAGCCCAACTGGGGAGAGTCAATGTCATGTTTGAGAAGACTAGTGAGTGAAGTAGTGGAGTGACTAATCGAGTGATTGAAGGTATGCAATGCACACACATGTTGAATTCTTAGTTATATTTTGTTGCGTGGATTTAGATTGCATGAACTGTTCTGAATGGTATGATTGAATTGTATTTCATGATTCAGTGGTATTGCATCATGATTACAAAGCATAATTGACCATAGGGTTGAGTACATGCTGAAATTTATGGTGTATTCTCCTCGAATTTGTGGTGTTTTATGATTTATGTTGTTAATATGATTTAAATTCATGATGATCTTGTTTGTATGCTAAGAGGGTCTTTAGGATGATTTTATATGTTTATTCTTGTTTATTTAATGCTATTGGACCACTAGAATTGAAGATGATTAAGTTGGTATCGAAATCTGAGTTTTCCCAAAACCCAAAATATCACCAGATCTGAACCCTCGATTATAGGACCCATCTATATATTTTTTAATAGTTTGTTTTATATTTTTCTAAGCTCTCCCTGTTCGTTAGGAACACACCAAAATAAGTTTGATTTCATTCCAATAAGTATTTAGGAAGTTATGACCACAATACTAATTGTTCGTTGAAGCTGAAAAACCCAGAATTCGCACAGTTTGGCAGGCGTCGATCTACCGACCACCCGACCGACAGAGAGCATATTTTAGTGCATTTTGGGTGCTCGGTAGGCTTCGGTCCACCGAACACTATGCCGAACACCTGAGAAAGATCACAGATTCGAGCTATTTTCCATTGAACCCATTGACTTGGGGACTTGACCACTTGACGTAGGATTGTGAATCACATGTAATTGAAGATTTGAATATGACATGGGTATGGATTGCTTGATTTTTGTGCTAGCATGTGATTATTATTCTTGTTTCCTTGGAAAGGATTCCTGTGATGGCTTTCTAAGGATTGTTCGGGTGTATGGGCGCCTGGATAGCTTCTGAAGGGTGTTAACATCGGAGGTCCTACTGTTGGTTGTGAAGGCACTACAAAATACCTGGTTTTTACCAGCGGTTCAAAACTGCCAGGATAAATGAAGTACCCACCGGCTAAACCTACCTCGGCGGTTTACTTAACCGCTGAGAACTCCCCCTCCAAGGTAGGTATTCTCGGCGGTTAACACGGTGGTTTTATTAAACCGCCGACAAAGGATCTTGTTTAGCCGGCGGTTTAATATAGCCGCCGGCCAAAGTTACAAATGCTCAGTGTTTATAAACCGCCGAAAGAACAATTTATAATGCGGCGGTTTAAGATACCCGCCCGCCGACAAAGGGGATGTTTTTGTCAGCGGTGTTATAAAACCACCGACCTATGTTTATCATTGTCGGCGGTTTAAATCGTTGACAATACATGATATATAAGTCGGCGGTTGTATAAAATCGCCGGCATAGAGTACTTGTACCGACGGTTCTATAGAATCGCCGATAATAGTCTATTTTTTTTCAAGCATTTCCTTATTTCTACAAGATTACGAACCTGTAAATAAACCTGCACAAGAACAAACACTATAATTCAAGTCTATTAAACCTACAAGTAAACCTGTACAAGCACAAACACCATTCAAGTCAA
>JAUPMG010260853.1:0-20534 GCA_031762675.1 Pachysandra terminalis
TATCACAAACATAATCTCAATTCAATCCTCTCGTTTTTGACATCATTCCTCTTTTTGTAGGACTTTCAACCTACGAGGCCTGGGCAACCTTCAAATATTTCCATCAAGGCACACCCAACACATCACCTAACCATAGTATGAATGCCTACCCTAGGGAACACCAATGATAGATCCCCGTGAAAGCTACTTACACGCCCATACACGCAAGCAATCCATTGGAATACATCATAAGCATTCTGATGATGCAACAAAACAATATTAGGACCTTAGAAATAATGTCTAAAGGCAACTTATCCACGCGCCCATACATGTCGATAAACCTTTAGAAACTATCACAGACATCCTAAATTCGACTAAACCAAATCATTCGTTCTAACCTCCTAATGGCATTCCCAAGTATTTGAGTCTCAATTCAAAACCAATAGTCCAGTCAACACAACACGACCACCAATACATTCAGCTATACAACTGGGTTCAAAGCCCCAAGACAGCAAAAAAATACATCCACACTAGGCACATCTTCACCATTGATCAACAAGCTTCAAGGCACGATCAGCTCGCTTTCTTTTAGACAAGTTTCTCTCTCTTTGATCTGATCGCGAATGCACTAAGGGGTTAGAGAGAAAATGCCTTCAGGATAAAATGAAGCCTCTGGTCAAGATTCGTTGTGATTTTCGGATGTGCACTGTCCGATCACAACAGGACACTCTGTATAGGAACTGATGATGCCAAACACTATTGATAGTATTGATGAATCTCTCTCACACAACCATATGACTTGGGTCGAATTTTGGATGCCTTAATGGTCTGGATCAGCAGTCTATTTATAGACTCA
This sequence comes from Pachysandra terminalis, assembly GCA_031762675.1. Classification (NCBI taxonomy): domain Eukaryota; kingdom Viridiplantae; phylum Streptophyta; class Magnoliopsida; order Buxales; family Buxaceae; genus Pachysandra; species Pachysandra terminalis. The sequence continues at coordinate 836 of JAUPMG010260853.1, forward strand.
CATGTGCCTTCTCACCAATAGGTATAATCTAGATCCAATTTTCTAGATCTAATCCAAAAGGGCATGCACCCTTTCATTCATCATTCATAAGGTGTAACTGAGATCCTACGGCCATGATTTAACCCATGTAAAGGCACATGTTCGGTTGACACCTCTCTGATAAGGTGCAATCTAATCGATGGTCCCGATCGTGTGTATATGATTAGACCCGCCATCTGATGGTCCAGATTTCTTGGATCGATCAGGTGTGTCCGATCGCAAGATCAACCCGACCCAGAATGACCGAACCTTGATCAGAATATCAACCCGAAAAACCAATTAACCTAGTCCAACCGGGTGTACCACACTTTAAAAGAAAAGACTCCTATGCTCCTCGTGACATTGCATGTAAAGTGCGCTTACAAAGCGCTCTTGAGTGCGCGGCCATCGACCCAAGTGCTATACATTATATCATTCCCTTTGCTTTTAAACACATAAGCAAAAGGGAGTTTCATTTATATAAAGCCTCACTTTTCCTGTAGCTAACCAATGTGGGACAAGATATTTTACAAGTCTTTCAACACACAAAACATAAAAATATTTTGAAAATATCCAACAAAAAGCTCGATTGATGATTTACAGGTATTACAAGAAGCTTTCTTTCCTTGTAATCGGAGGATCACGACGGATTGATGTGGCCGAGTCTTGGGTTCCGTTAAAACATGAACTCTTTTTCGCCATTCCTCAATGTCACGAACAACAATGCCGAACTTACGCCAGCACCAGGTTGAAGCAAACGAGCCGGTGCACTTATCGTCACCAGATTCAGCCGGGCCACCGAAAGGTCTTTCCTTTGCTCTCTCGCCGGCTCATGCACTTGATCCGACGCTGATCACTTGTGACTCCGTCCCAACTTTTTCCAATATCCTTACAACTTTTTGATCTTCGGATTTAGATCACGACTCTTTGATGTGGTCGGCCTTCAATTCTCGTGGAACCACCATTTTCCTCGGAAGAGGATCCCAAGTGGGTTCTGAACGTGCTAAAAGACGCTTTAACTTGCAGGAAATATTTGAAAAAGCGGTGGGAGGCTTTGGCACTTCGAGATATCTTCGGTCGCTAATGTGAGCCAGACCCAGGTGTTAGCAGCTTGATTGGAGATTGGTCTTTGGACTTTGGAAGAGTATAATTTTTTTTTGTTCTTAGGAAGCGCTCTCTCTCTCTCTCTCTCTCTCTCTATGTGGTAAAACAAAGGCTTCTCACAGTCCGATGGAATCAAACCTCCGTTCTTCAGCAACGTGATCTAAGGAACGGCTTCGAAATCCCATGGCAATATGTTCAGTGTTAGACGGATAGGAGAAAAGCATTTACTACTACTGTGCTTTCATATTTCTTATTCTTTTGGTCAGAGTTTTGCAGTAAAGACAATCTGATAAGGATGGTAACACTTGGAGGATTTCATGAGTCTGAAGAAACTCAGAACAGGATTGGGATCCACCCTTTTCTTAGTCGAAGAGCACAACAAGAAAGAGGACAAATCTTTTCCTTCTTATCTCTCCCTCTCTATTATTTTCTTCCATGTTCGAAGTTCCTTATCTCTCACTGTAATTCATCTCTTCTTTTGTTCTGCAATTGTTTTAATTCAGTTTCTTATGTTGAACTATTTTTTTACATGTTGAATGATTTTCTACAAAACACGCTTCTGGAATTTGTTTTCGAAAGAACAATTGGTTGCAGGTACTTTGCAGCAACTTACTTCTGAATCAATCAATTCTCGAAAGAACAAGAGCTTGCCGGGTGAAACCATGGATGAATTGCAAGGAATTATACGAACCAAAATGAAGCATGGCATTGCTTGGACTTTTGAAACTGTTAAGTAATCGAACAATCAGTCCCAAACATTAAACAACAATGATTTCTAACATCAGAAATTGGATGATTGATTTACAAGAACTTTTTGTGCAAAGACCAATCTATCAAATAGAATGTAGTCTAGAACGAGCATTTCGAAGATTCTTTTCCCATTGGCTCCTTGGACTAGCACTCTCACAATGAACAACAATATGTTAATGACAATTGACAGTTAGGTTGTTTTTCAAAGAGAACAGACATATACTTAGAAAAGGTGAATCAATGAATATGATGATACATTGTCAACTGGATAGTATAATTAGTCATCTCCAAGGAGATAGACCTTGCCAAGACAAAGTTTAACTGTAATTAGATTATATGGTATTGGCGATGCAGAATTTGTAACAACTCGAAATTCGAGTTCTTTATTCAGTAAAGTAAGAATTCATTACTACAAATGCATCAACAGAGATAAAATCTGAAGAATTTGTCTCAGAATAGCCTAAATTGTCACACAGCCATTCTATCTACAACATTTCTTCCTGAATACGATTTGTAAATAAGACAAAGAAGAAGTCAAAAGGGAGGGGAGGTTGAGATGTTAGGTGTGTCAATAAGAACGCACACCACAGAGCTACGGAACCTCAGTGTTCGAATGAGACGATTCCTTTTTGTTTGTTTCTTTGATAAGTTATCAATTTTAGTCTTTCAAGTATTTGTGTATTTTACTTGAAGGTGATAGATTCTTTTCAATGTTCCAACAATTATTCAGATTATAAGTAATTCTACCAATTTTTGAATCCCTCTCTGTTGATTTGTGGGAAGGCTCTACTATTTATAGGGAAATTATCCAACGACATCCTCTCTTGACCAGGGCATATGTCAATTAGATCAATGTCCAGAGAGGAGCTTAGAAATATCTCCGTGCAGCAATGCATATCCAAGTGCACGTGTCTTTAATGTGGCTAAGTTATTTTCAGATGGAAATTGTGGTGAGTCATTCGATCAAGTGAACTTTCTCTATGATAGGTTGCTTTAAAGTCTATAAAATTAAGAACTGAATGACATGTGTTTCATGCATAAAGTCCCATAAAGAAACGTTCAATTCTTATCACCGCCATACCTGATAAGAAAAAAATCCCCTCAGATAAGATATACAACATATATGAGTAGCTGAGGTTTTAACACGTGATGAATTGGGGGTTCATTGCAATCTTCTTTATAGAGATGAGTCATTCGAGTTTTACAAATGTTTCTTCTAACTTTTGTCCATTTTCTGAAGGATTTTCTTTTGGTAGTTCAATCCATGTTCCTTTGAAAGCAACAGAAGTAACCTTATACATTTTACAAGGTGATCAGTATATTTAATGAACTTGCCCATGTAGAGATCTTAATATGTAAGTCTCTCAGTGAGTGATTCGGTTTTCATGATGAACCATCCTTGTGAGGAAGAGTTACATTAGCATCTTTCAAGGTTCTAGGTTAAGTAACCAATTCGAATGCCTTTGAACTGGACTTTTGTAAAAGAAATGCATGTTCTTCGAAATACTCGTACGTAAAGTGTACAATTAAGTCCCGCGAATCCATAACTATCATTCGAAGATGACGTATGGAGAAAGGTAATAACGTTCCTTCGAAGTACTCCTTTTTTAGGGTACTTCGAAGCCAGTAAAGTCATCATCCGGAGGTGTTACCTAGGGATGAGTGTAGGGTGTACTTCGGAAGTTCCTTTACTAAAGACTCCTTTGAAGTCAACTGAATGCAAGAGTCAATTTATGGGTGACAAACCCTTCTTTATGTCATTCGAAGGAGATATAACCCTTTAGTCATATGAAAAGGGTGACTAACCCTTAGTCTATTTGAGGGTGACTAACCCTTGACAAATTGAACATCTTAGGGTGGTTAGCCTCTAGTGAGGTGTACAATAACCGTCTCTTCCTATAAGGATTCCTTCACTGCAGGGGTTAACCTCTGAGCAGTGGTTTAACCTCATATTAGGATAGAGATGACCGTTCTTCTCACATTAGGTCAAAAGATCATCAGCACGGCTGACGTGGCCCAATAAGGGTATGAGCGCCGTTTGGCGTTCACACGCGGGAGATAGTGGGGGGAACAGGTAACTGCTTTATATGAATGATGTGGCATATGTGGGTGTATCTTTTAAGCATACATTCACATTCTAAGATCATGCCATGTGTACAAAGTGTTTATTTTAGACCACCGGATCACCAATATCCCCCCGGTCTCTGATTTTTATATTAAAGATAAAAAGCAGGAGATCGTACCTCGAATGGTGGGCATTAAATGTTAAGTCCTTCTGGATTACGCGCATTAGATGTGAAGACAACAGATGTGTTTGTTTACACAAAATCTGCATGATTGCTTCCCATGAACGTATGTGAAACGCCAAATCGTTTGAACTTTTATTGGAAACTGGAGAGACCGCTTCTTTTAGTATACTCAGTAAGAAATCAACCTTCTGCAATCTTTGAGAATTTTCGCAATCTTTGTTCTTACCTTCTTGCTTTCTATCTTACTTTCATTTCCAAGTTTAATGGCTTCTTCCAGTGACATGACTTCTGCTCCAGCCTCAATTAGTTCTTCTTTGTCTCCAGAGACATCTGAGCTGATGAGCTTGACAAACTATTTATGGAGAACCGTTGTCAACCAGGAGAACCTTCAAGTGGAAGAAGGTGAAGAGATCTACAGCCCGTTTAATGAAGGGAGTGTGACTTCTACCAGCTTCCCTACTACGGAGAGGATTCCGTATTTTTGCATCAGCAGGGGTGATTACCCCTTATCTGATATTGGCCTCCACTCTCACTTCAACCATCCCAATGGTTGGGTGTCTTGGTGCCAGCATATTCTCAGCAACCCGAACTACCGTAACATCTTGGATGTTGCTGGTGTGTTGGAAGCCATTCAAATCTCTATGGGAGAATTCCATAGGGATTTTACAAGCCTGAAGAGCTTGATCCTTCGATGGTCACCCATGGATCAAGTTTTGTGATGGCCTTTGGGGAGATAACCCCAGCTCTTGAGGATGTGGAGGTCCTCCTGGGTTTCCCTGTCATGGGCAATTTAAATACTTCTCAAGTAGTGCTGAATCCAGAAGAAGTGTCAGTCGAAGCGCTTCTGAAGAAGTCCCTTTGCAAGTCCATGGTGCGGGCTGGAGGAGAAGGAGAAAGCTCCAAACATATTTTCTTCATCTGGTTGAGGTACTTCTAGAAAAAAGACGAGCCTGTGAAGCCAAAGACTGCCTCCATTACAAGGTATTTGGGTGAAGGTGTGAAGTCCTCTATTCACTTGGAAGCCTTCTTGTGTTATTGGCTTCCAAGGTTCATTTGGAGGGTTACCCTTCTAATAGGGTACTAGAATGAGTGTTCCCACTAGCAATTAAGATAGACAGGGGGTATAGGGTGACACTCACCCCATTGTATTTGGGGATGCTTTACGAGCATCTAAATCTGCTGGTGGAGGACCTGGCCAGATGTCGTAATGAGCGGTTGATAGAGACGTTGGTGGATGCCAACTTTCTGCAAATGTTCCTCTGGGAACATTATTGGATATATGCCCCTATTTCCTTTGAACGCCTAGAGCAAAGGCTGGAGGAGATTGACGATGTCACCCTCCCACAGGCATTGATCTGGTATGGAATTGAACCCAGAGAGTCTGTGGCTTTGCCTCCATTGCTGGACTTGGAGGCTGAATTCAAGTATTGTCCCTATTGTCGGGGGTAGGTACAAATTCTTCAATTTACCGGGACCTTACTGGAAAACAAGGCTCTAGTGAGAATGAATGACTGGCATAATTTGAGGCCAGGAAAGAAAGCTTTCCTTGTGATGATTCATCCTGGCTATCTCATAGGAGCAGGCTATGGGATAGGGAGTAAATACCCCTCTTACAACCCTCACCGAGTACTCCGATAGTTTGGTATGGACCAGACTGCACCAAAGAGGAATCTAATACAGCTGGACAACGGAGGCTTTGTTGCTAATATGGTGAGTCACCACTATACTTTTGTTCATGGCCATCAGCTTCTGCTGAAGAATTGGACAGCATGTCCCATCCCTCGCAATAAAGAAGGCACGACGTCTCCATATTGGGCCTTATACTAGGCAGAAGTGATCCAGAGGCTTCGTGATTTCTGTAAAAGCCCGACGTAACCTACTGTGGCATACTTCCAATCTTTTGGGGAGCAGAGGTTGAAGGCTAGCAGAAATCACTCTCCTTTGGTCGAATATGCAGCTCCTTCCACTTATAGTGTTCCTAATCACATTATCATTAATGATGTGTATCTGGAAGCTGAGCCCGAGGTGGTTGGGTCACTCAATAATTCTACCGAGGAAGAGGCAGAGGAGAAGGGAGAGGAAGGTGATGTTGAACTTCCTTTGGCCCATATGCTGGTGCCAAAAGATAAGCAGAGTCAACCTTCGCAAAGCTCCTCCATTCTCTTAAAGGATTTTCCTTTGAAGAACAAACCATGTACGCCTCCTAAGGGCAGGGTAGGCAATACTTCGAAAGTCAAGACAGGTGGTAAGTCAAAGGTAAATTACACTTGTAACATTCTTTCTTTCACCAACCTTTTGTATTTTGTACTTTATTCCTCAGATCTTCTGACTTTGGCTTTATTTCTTTTCTTCAGAAGAAGCCATCTGTGAAGCCTGAGAAAGGCCAAGGGAAAGGTGGTGCTGCCACTGTGAAGGCTGGATCTGTACATATCAAAGAGCCTTCAGTGCAGCGTCAACCACCGCCCAAGCCAGCTCCTTCAAAGCAGAAAGAGCCTATTCTGCCCACTCTTGTTAGAGCTTCTCTCAGGAGTACTGAGAAGTCTGCAGCAGGTATATGCATCTAACTTCTCATTCGTATGAGTTCTTATTAACTTGCTCTTTTTCTAATCTTGAATTTTCTTTATTTGTGCAGTTCTTGTTCCTTCTCAAGAAAAACACAGGATGCGGCTGAGACACTCTCAACCAACTCACCATCCTGTTACAACAGACCCCATTGGCAGTGAAGTTGTCAGGGGTGATGACAAGAGAGTTAAATCAGTGGAAGTTACAGTTCAACCTGCAATTCCTTCAACTCAACAATCTCTAACTACCCTCCTTCTGATAATCAACTATACTTAGCTTTTGTTGAAAATTATGTTTCTTCATTCCTTTAACTGATTTGATGTTGATCTTTGCAGGGGGAGACGAATTGAATTCTCTTTCTCCTTCAAATATTAGAGAAGGGGCAGAGAGCCTTACAATAAGCACAGCTGAAGAGGCTACTATTGCTGCTCCACATGTAGTTGTTGAAAAAGAAGGTGATGGTGTTGTTGAACCTTCTACCATTTCGGAGGAGACTACCATTGTACAGACTGAGGCAGTTCTTCCTATTGAAGAACCTACTCCTTCAGTTCCTACTGCCTTATCATATCTCGAAGTACCTAGATTATACGTCCCACTTGCCTGTATCAATCCTGTAATTCCATCAGAGCTAGGGTCTTCTTCTACTGCCAAGAGGAAAATGTTCAACTTCACTGTGTCTCCATCAAAGAAAAGACGTGAAGTACCATCTGAGGGAGCATCTTCAAGTTGTCCTGTAGTGGTAAAAAATTACCTAGTGGCAGAGGACAGAGCCTACTGGATGGATATTATCAAGGAGACATTTGGTGAGATAGTTGATGAGACTCGCCTTCCCAGAATCACTCTTCGAAGTTCAAGCTATGATGAGTTATGCAGGCTCTTGGAGATCATGAGTCGCAAAAACAGTAATGATGTCACTGTTGATGATCTCAAGAGTTGGGAGGCGATCATAACATCTTTGAAGACTATGGGCTTCTGGATTAATTGGTTGGAGAACTAAATGGAGGAGCTAAAGGAAGAAGAGAATAAATGTGCGAAGTTCAAAGAATTTTTCATGGTTCTGACTAGAAAGACTTGGGAACTTAAGAGGCTGGAAGAGCTGTTGGCAGCAGGGAGAATACTAATTGAAGATTTGAAGGACAAGTTGAAGCTAGATCAAGCATGCTAGGTAGTTAGAACTCATGCAAATGCAGCCAAAAAAGGAAGAAATTATTGCTATGGATGTTGCTTTGGCCAACACTTATGCCAACATGCCCGAACCTGAAGTATCAAGGTTGGGTCTCCTTAAGGGACTGTTTGAAGGCCTGTCTAAATCCTATCTTTCTGATTCTCAAGTCTTTCAGTCTATGTTCTTCTTTCTTGTTGTACTTTTTCTTCTTTTGAATGTAAAGGGACAAGATACTTGTAAATGAATAAGAAAAATACTTTCTTAACCATTTTCCATTTACAGTCCCTTCTCTTGCATCTTCTTCAAAAAATAAATTTTTGTAGTAACCTGAAGTGTATACAGCTACTACTTCGAATGGTCCTTCCCATTTTGGAGCAAACTTAGGCTTGATTGTATTACTTCTTTCCTGCCATGTTGCTCTAAGGACCAATTTTTCAACTTGAAAACTCTGGTGCTTAGCCATTTTACTGTAAGCCTGGGTTATAATTTGATGATAATGAAGGTTTCTTTCCAAAGCTTTCTGCCTTCTTTCATCCAAATTTTCTAACTCTTGGGTTCTCACTGTAGCGAAATCCCTGAAACTCCAATTCAACTCACTTACTTGTAGGATTCTAGCTAAAGCTACTTATAACTCAACTGGTAGGATAACTTCTGATCCATAAACAAGGGAGAAAGGGGTAGCTTTAGTAGCTCTGTGCTTGCTCACTCGGTATGCCCAAAGGACTTGAGGTAGGAATTCATTCCATCTGGAGGGCTGATCATAGACCAATTTGGTTAAAAGCTTGATTAGGGTTTTGTTAGAGGCTTCAGCTTGAGCATTCCCTTGTGGATAATAAGGAGTTGCCTTGACATGCTCAATTCTATAGAATGAAGTTAGTTCTCTAACTGTTCTATTGAGGAAAGAAGTCCCATTCTCTGAAATAATCCTTTGAGAGACATTAAATTGATTGATGATGTTATCCTTGATAAACTGAGCTACAAATGCTCCATCAGCTCTGCGGAGGGGAACAGCTTCAATTCACTTTGTGAAGTATTCTGTGGCTACTAGGATCCAAGTATGTCCTCTACAGCTTCTCGGATTAATAGGACCAATTAAGCCTAATCCCCAAGTGTGAAAAGGCCATTGAGCAATGACTAATTGCATTTCATGAGAAGCCTTTCGAGGGACATTATCTTGTACTTGACATCTCACACACTTTTTCACAAAGCTTGCTGAGTCTGCCTCCATTGTAGGCCAGTAATAGCCTAAATCTTGTAGTTGTTTGTACAACTTTCTTCTACCTTGGTGAGCTCCACTCATTCCACCATGAACTTCTCGAAGGACAATGGTGATTTCTTGATTGCTCAGGCATCTTAAGGAAGAATTGTTGAAACTTCTTCTATACAATTCTCCTTGTTCAAAATAGAATCTCATAGATATTCGTTTGAGCAATATTGAATCATAGCGATCTTGAGGCAGAATTCCATCTCGAAGGTACTTGATGTAGGGTTCCTCCAGTCAATCTGATCAAGGATAGGAAAAGCTTCTGCTATGTCAGGTGGTTCTTGACACTGTGCACAAATTAGATGTAGCTTGGTAGCGTTGAATGCCATTGAAGGCCAATATATTCCTGACCTTCAAAGTCTTCTGAATAAAGGGATAGAGTCTATAAGTCCACAAGTTTCCTGATGCATGGTCTATAACATTTCCACCGCTTCCTCCCGTCCAAGACATCTGAATAAAGCTCCTTTAACCCCTTTATAATAAAGAACTTTACCGAGCTTAGCAAAATTCAATAAAATTTTAAGGGGAATAATAGAAATATGACAGGAGATTTTATCAAGATCTTGACATATCTGATATCTCCAATCTGTCTCTATAATGCGTTCTTCATCCTCTTGAGAGAGCTAAGTGGAAGGAGTAGACTTTCGAATGACTTCCAGGGTTGCTGTGTCAAACTCCATGTGAAGTCTACTTCCTAGATTGGCTAATCCATCAGCATGCTTGTTCTTACTTCTCATTGTGTGTGTCAAAGAGTATCTTGCAAACTTTCGAAGGAGAGCTTGTATCGCCATTCTGTAAGGAACCAGATCCAAATCTTTGACCACGAATTCCTCATTTACTTGAGAAATAATCAAACTAGAGTCACCAAATATTTGAATCTTCTGAATCTTCATTTGGAGAGCAAGTGTAAGGCCTATGAACAGTGCTTCATATTCTGCCTTGTTGTTTGTGCAAGGAAAGTCGAGCTTGAAAGAAAAGGAGAACTACTGGCCATCTGGTGAAGTTAATTCAATTCCACCTCCTCCTTCTTGTGAATTAGATGATCCATCAAGCTTCATCTGTCATTCTTCCTCAGAAGTTATAGGTACCTCATTTTCACAATCATCTTGTTCTTTATAAGTGGGGAATCCTGCTAAGAGGTCAGCAACAACTTGTCCTTTGATAGCTCGAGGTGTCTCACAAATAATCTCAAATTGGGCCAACTATAGTAGCCACTTGATATTTCTTCCAAAAAGGATAGGCTGAGAGAGCAAATACTTCACTAGATCTCCTCGAGTGACTAAGTGAATAGAATGTGAATGCAAATAATGCTTAAGCTTATTCACCATGTGTACGAGGGCCAAACATGACTTGTCCACTCTTGAATATTTGATCTCAGCTCCTTGTAGAAGTCTGCAGATGTAGTAGACAGGTCTTTCAATCCCTTGTTCATCTTCTTGTACAAATAAGCACCCTATAGCTTGATCTGTGATAGCAAGGTACATTCTAAGGGATTTTCCCCGAATGGGAGTCATCATTGTATGAGGGTGGGCGAGCACTTGTTTATTCTTCTCGAATGCCTGTTGATGCTCTTCAGTTCATATATAAGGTATGTTCTTCTTTAATAAAGGCATGAAAGGAGCAATGTAGGCAGAGAGCCCAAGGATGAACCGACGGAAATAAGAAACTCGTCCAAGAAATGAATTTAACTCCTTCTGTGTGCAGGGAGAACTAAATTCAATAACTGCTTTTTCCTTGGTTGGATCAAGGTCAATACCGTGCCTATGTAAATGAATCCAGAAATTTTCCAGATGAAACTCCAAAAGCGCACTTAGCGGGATTCATTTTGAGCTTGTACATTCGTCATCTCTGAAATACTTTTTCCAGCACAACCAAATGATCTTGCTGCTTCTTGGATTTAATAACCAAGTCATCCACATAATCTTCCACCTCTTTGTGAATCGTGTCATGAAAAATAGCAGTCATAACCCTCTGGTAAGTAACACAGGCATTTTTAAGTCCAAGGGCATGACTTTATAATGAAAGTTTCTAGGAGGAGTCCTAAAAGCAGTTCTTTCAACATCTTGAGGAGCCATATGAATATGATTATACACATAAAATCCATCCATGAATGAGAACGTCTCATTCCCGGCGGCAGCATCTATAAGAATGTCCATTTTGGGGAGAGGAAAATCATCCTTCAGGTAGTTTTTGTTCAGATCTTTGAAATCAACACAACAACAAATTTGTCCACTCTTTTTCTTAACTGGGACTATATTCGCTAACCAAGAATGTGTTGAATAGGTTCGATGAAGCCTGCCTGTAATAATTTCTCCACTTCAGCTTTGATTTGTAACTCGATATCTGGCCTGAATGTATGAGCAGCCTGTTTGACAGGATGTACTTCGGATGAGACATGAAGTCTATGAGTTACAAGTTGAGGATCAAGACCTGGCATTTCTTCATATTTCCAAGCAAAAACATCTTTGTATTCTTTGAGCAAGGATATGAAGGCATGCTTCTGTTCAGGATTGAGACTGGCACAAATCATGATAGGTTTCTTGTCATCTGGGCCATCTCCAATATTTACTTCCTCTAACTCTTCTTGGAAAGCCTTAACACCATATTGTAAATGTTATGAGGCTTCCTCAAGTCTAGATTGGGAAGTATCTATCAACAATGCTTCAAAGGGATGCTATGATGTATCGGCATCTGAAGCCCCTCTGTGATTGTTATAATCTATATACAAACCTTCCATCTAGAAGGTTAACTCGAATGCAGTGTGCTTTCAAGGATCTCTTATTCTTCTGAGAAATAAAAGAGACAGAATCAGTAGTAGGAGAGTCTTGCTTGGACCTCATCAGTGACCACGGAGGGATTGGATTCTCCTCCGATTTAGCTACCCGGCATTCGCACTCAAGGGCAAAGCCATCATACTGAGTAGTCTCAGCAAAATGGGTTTCAGACTCATCAAATGGGTAGGGATCAGCCACTACCCGAACTACCTTTCCATTCCATATGCCTTTAAGACATTGATGATAAGGCGAAGGGACTGTCCTGGCACGGTGAATCCAGGGCCTCCCTAGAAATATGTGAAATGCAGTTTTATCATCAATAATATGGCATAATGTAGGGAATTTGAAGGGTCCTACCTAGATTTCGAAGGTGACGTGCCCCATAGTCTGTTGCCATTGACTGTCAAAGCCCAGAATTCGGGTTGTTTTAGGAACAAACTTGTCTTTCGAAACTCCTATTGCCTCCAAAGTACGAAGAGGTATAAGATTAACTAAAGACCCATTATCAACAAGAGGTCTTCTGATGTCAACGCCTTGAAGTGTAGCATTCAAGTACAACGGCTTATTGTGGTCTCTAGAAGAAGCCATCATGTCCTCCTCTGTAAAAGAAATGGTGGTCTTACAGAGTTTAGGAGTATAGTAGACAACAACATTAGCAAAGTAACACTCGTATTGATGCTTTTCAATAAGAGAAAGCAAAGCATGAGTAGCATCATTGTGCATCTCTGGGCTGAATTGCATGTCCTCAAAGAAGATCTGGAACTTTGTGGTAGTTCGAAGGGCTTCGCTCAACTTGGTGTCTGGATTGTGTTCCACTTCCATTGGCATAGAGAATGTACGTGCTATTTCCTTTCCTTTCCCTTTGTGTTTGGGTAAGGGATCAGTATGTACAGTTGCTTCTGGGAGATCAATATCTCCAACAGCCAATCTGGCATGGAACAACTTCCGTAAAGCATAGCAATCGAAAGTGCTATGCTTAGTATGACGGTGAAACCGGCAACACGTGGGTGATTTCTTGTTTGCTTCAGAGGGCTCATTCTCAATAGGAGGAAGGGATATGTGATCATCTTTGATCCATTCATCCAACAAAGCCTGCAATTGGGCTGGAGAATACATTATCTCAGGAGGTGGTGCTCTTCGCTCCTTGCTGTTGGTCTTCCCTTTCTTATTGGAAGGGACCTGCTCAAACCTCTCTGTAGTCACCACAAGGACTCGATTCTTTTCTCCCTTTTTATTAACAAGGGGCATAGAAGCACTGGTCCATTTAGTTGCTTCATACAAGACAGTGAAGCTCTTGATTTTCAAGTATTCCATATGCACACAGTATGCTAAAACCATGCCAGTCATACAAATTTGAACAAACTTTTCGTCTTGCACTATTTCAGTACAAGTACTCACCAGATCTCTGAACCTCTTGACATATGCCACAAGTTCTTCGGGCTTTTGTCTCTCTCTGCTGAGATCAATAAGGAGTAAGCTTCACCTCTGTAATAAAAAACTTACGGTGGAATAAAGCTACCATTTTTTCCCGAGTATGAACTGACCTAGGCTCTAACCTGCTATACCATGTATATTCTCTTTCAGAAAGTGAGTAGGAGAATTCACATAAATAGAGTTCTCGTTCACCAACATAAGCCCTCAGAGCCTCAATAAAACGACTCACATGTTCTCTCACATTCCTCGTTTGCCCAAAAAATTGGGGAAACACAGGGACCTTATACTCTTTAGGATATGGACTATTAAGGAGAGTTTCTGGATATGGAGAATGGAAGTCGCTCTTGATCCAGTCAGTATCCTTGGTATGAGACTGGTGGAGAAGTGCTTTGACGTAAGCTATGGTGACAAAGTCACTTTTAGAAACAAGGGGATAAGATGGTATAGTTGAAGGAGAGTCAACTACAAGGGAAGTCTTTGAAATATTCTCATAAGGGATTTCCACGTTGTTCTTGGCCAGTTGAGCTTGCATATCTCTCAAAGTATTCAAAAGAAATTGATTTGTTGTTGAGGATTCAGCAGCTGGTGCAGGACCTGATTTCTTTAGTAACAGGGATAATATTTGGAATAGTTGGATCCATTGAGCCAACAAAATGATAATTACTTTAGATAGTTCCCTTTTCAAGGAAAACGATTACAAACTCCCCAGTAGAGTCGCCAATTAATGGTGATGCAGAATTTGTAACAACTCGAAATTCGAATCCTTTATTCAGTAAATTTGGATTCCCTAATACAAATGCATCAATAGAGATAAAGTCCAAAGAGTTTGTCTCAGGATAGCCTAAATTGTCGCGCAACCGTTCTATCTATAGCGTTTCTTCCTAAATATGATCTGTAAATAAGACAAATAAGGAGTCAAAAGAGAATGGAGGTTGAGACGTCAGGTGTGTCAATAAGAATGCACACCACATAGCAAGGGAACCTCAGTGTTCGAATGACACAAGTCATTTTTGTTTGTTTCTTTGATAAGTTAATCTTTCAAGTATTTCTGTATTTTTCTTGAAAGTGATAGGTTCTTTTCAATGTTCCAACAGTTATTCAGATATAAGTAATTCTACCAATTTCTGAATCCATCTATGTTGATTTGTGGGCAGGCTCTGCTATTTATAGAGAAATTATCCAATGGCATCCTCTCTTGACCAGGACATATGTCAATTAGATCAATGTCCAGAGAGGAGCTTAGAAATATCTCCGTGCAGCAATGCATATCCAAGTGCACGTGTCTTTAACGCAGCTAAGTTATTTCCAGAAGGAAATTGTGGTGAGTCATTCGATCAAGTGAACTTGCTCTGTGATAGGTTGCTTTAAACTCTATAAGATTAAGAACTGAATGGCATGTGTTTTATGCATAAAGCAGCATTCCAGGCTTATCACCGCCATACCTGAGTTGGGGGTTCATTGCAATCTTCTTTACAGAGATGAGTCATTTGAATTTTGCAAATGTTTCTTCTAACTTTTGTCCCTTTTCTGAAGGACTTCCTTTTGGTAGTTCAGTCCATGTTCCTTTGAAAGCAACATAAGTAACCTTATACATTTTACAAGGTGATCAGTATATCTAACGAACTTGCCCATGTAGAGATCAAAATATGTAAGTCTATCAGTGAGTGATTTGGTTTACATGATAAATCATCCTTGTGAGGAAGAGTTACCTTAGGATCTTTCAAGGTTCTGGGTTAAGTAACCAATTCGAATGCCTTTAAACTGAACTTTACTAAAATAAATGCGTGTCCTTCGAAATATTCTTAAGTAAAGTGTACAATTATGTCCCGTGAATCCATAACTATCATTTGAAGATAACGTATGGAGAAAGGTAATATCGTGCCTTCAAAGTACTCCTTTTTTAGAGTACTTCGAAGCCAGTAAAGTCATCATCTGGAGGTGTTCCCTAGGGATGAGTGTAAGGTGTACTTCGGGAGTTCCTTTACTTAAGACTCCTTTGAAGTCAACCGAATGCAAGAGTCTATTTATGGGTGACCATTCTTTATGTCATTCGAAGGAGACATAACCCTTTAGTCATATGAAAAAGGGTGACTAACCCTTAGTCTATTTGAGGGTGACTAACCATTGACGAATTGACCATCTCAGGGTGGTTAGCCTCTAGTGAGATGTACAGTAACCGTCTCTTCCTATAAGGCTTTCTTCACTGCAGGGGTTAACCTCTGACCAACGATTTAACCTCATACTAGGATAGAGATGACCGTTCCTCTCACATCAGGCCAAAAGACCATCAGCACGACTGACATGGGCCAATAAGGGTGTGAGCGCCGTTCGGCGTTCACACGCGGAAGATAGTGGGGGAGCAAGTAACTGTTTTATATGAATGATATGGCATATGTGGGTCTATCTTTTAAGCGTACATACGCATTCTAAGATCATGCCACGTGTCCAAAGGGTTTATTTTAGACCGCCGGATCATCAGTACAGAGATTACAGGTTGCTTTTATCTGTACTAGTTATATACACGTGCGTTGCACGTGGTGACATTAGGGGAAGCATACTATTCAAAGAGTACACATATTATATGACAATACAATATATATTGTTATATAAAAATTGGAATCAAATATATAAGTCTTGCAATGAATTCTAAAAGTAGCGACACATATAGAGTTTTCTTAAAACTGATAAATATCAATCTATTTTTTTATAAAGGTTTATATCTCTTGTCTGAATGATTTCTTCACATGCGATGCCTCTATAATTGTTCGAGCTACATTCCTCGATTATCTTTGTACTTTTCTGAAATGTGAACACATACGACTTTTGAAGACAGTTGTCGATGGAATTCATATATTCATCAAAGTTATTTTCTTGCAAGTAATATAGTAGTGCTATTAGAAATAAATCTCAAAATTGATGTAATAATGATTATAACAAGTGTCTATATACTTTCATTGTGCGTAATTCGTCGACAGTTGAATTTAATATTTTCTCTGCTTGATTATTGAACAACATAGTCCATATACTACTTGTATAGTCAGCAATTTTTATCCGTAACATGAATCTGCTTTATATTTAAATTTTTAATTAATATAGTTGTAGTTAACAAAAAGAATACCACATTTGCAACTTCAAAGATTTACCTGTATTTGGTTTGTATATTATAGGAGTGGCATAATATTACAAAATAATTTGTCATTTTTTTGAATAACCTTCCTCCCACATGATTTACATGCCATATACCATGAATCTTTTCTTTTTTCAACTTCAACAATCCATACTTTTGGTTCAAATATTTCGCCTTGCAAAGGAGGTAGTTAATAATGTATATAATTTTTTAAATACATATTATTTTTGTTTTCCATTTATATTTATTAAAAAAAATAATAATACCTGAGTTGCATCGATCTTTGTCTTTGTGATGTCTATTAATGAAAGTTTCTCTTGCTTCATTAATGCATAGCTTTGGAAATCATTGCCCATGAAGCTTTTCTCAATTTCTCCTCGATTGTTGTGTGTGCTATATAAGATATAGATCAAATAGTTTTTTAGTATAATGTGGTAATTATGTTTTAAAAAATTATGATTTTAGTTGTAGTAGTATGTTTACCATTGTTTAAGTTCTTTAACTTCTTCAAGCTCAGGATCAATATCAATAATGGTGTCAGTAGTTGTTGAAAGTGATCCACCTGATAGCTATATAAATTAAAAATTCTTCTTAATAGTATTGGCATTTCAAATTTAAACAAAGATTTTGCTTACCGTTGTATTCTTGGACCTTGTCACACACCAAAACCCGTGGCACGAATCCCAATGCAGGTGGCATGGATTTCGAGGTGAGACCTTCGGGTTCCAACCGAAGAACGCGGATCACCAACAAAATACCAATAACAAAAGTAATATTGATTACTTCTATTAAACTCAGAGTGCGGAAGCTAATTAAACCTATTACAAACATCTTACTTCAGAGTACAAGTCATATATTGACGGATAATACGAATATGCTATGAAATCTGGTGTCATTCAAATGATCCTACATGATATGCTCATTCAAAGGAATGCAAGGATGCTATGCAATGTGATGTACTAGGCAGATGTTCCTTGTCAAGTGACCCTCCATTGCAACTTCCAATCAAACGACTTCGGGACAAAGGTCACCAGGAATAGCTGGATGTCCCTCTCTTCGTTCGGGGTTGCTAACCCATGGTACGAAGGTCACCACTTGCAGATTTTTAAGTGTAATTACTCGAGGTGTAGCCAACCGTATAGGAGTACGCTAAAACCTACCCTTATTTAAACAGGACTTTCGCCTGTGGGTATAGTCAACCCAACCAGGAAACCTCGCAAGGAAATCCCATAGTCTCCTCCCGAGCTCACTTAACAGTCCACGTAAGCCTAGTATGCATGCAATTATTATCTTAGGACTCAAATGATAATTTCCATCGGAAGCTATCCAAGCGCCCATACACGCGGATAATCCAATTGGAAAGCATCATAAGTTTCCTAACCAATGTGCAAACCAATACAAAACAACACCATTAACTCTATCCGTCGCTGCTCGGTTAACCAGACAAGATATTCTCATGTGTATCAGTAGGATTTCCAGTGATAACACCATTTGGAAGCTATTCGTGCGCCCATACACACGAATAATCCGTCGAATGCCATCACGAGTACCCTTTCCACAAATACAAATCAAATTAAAACCATAATAAGGGTCCACCTTCTAATCACCAAGTTCATGGAGTGCACAATCTCCAAGTAAGGTCAAGTCAATAAACTAGTCGATAGTGTAGGGTGTGCCATGGAACTCAAATGTGATACCCCGCGGTAGGCTAGAGCCTTTAGACCATCCTTTGATTCCAAGAGATTGCATCTCAACCACATGGCACAAACCCCCAACCCAAACCAAATTGTTGTGGAACTCAAAGTTGATTCCCCGCAGGTAGGCTAGAGCCTTCAGATCAAACTTTGTCTCCAAGGATCATGCCCCAAATCATATGGCACAAATCCCAAACCAAAACCCATCAAAATCCACTCAAGGATACCATCGGTAGGCTCACCGGTGTACCATGCCTACCGGTGGGTCAAAACTGGGTCCCTATCGACAGGCTCACCGGTGTACCGGTGTCTGCCGATGGAGACCCTACTGTGCATTTTACCGGTGCCTGTCGATGGGTCATGAATCTGAGACTTTTCCCATGATCCGGAAAATCCCAATCTAAACCAACTTTGATCCGACTCATAAGAAATCTATTTTAATACTTCTAATCAATATCAAATAAACCAGAAATATATTAAATCATCATTCGGCAAAATTCCATGGAATAATTCAAATATTAAACATTACACATATGAGGCATAAATCTAAACGCAAATCAAAGTAACAATGTTGATATTATCATATATCATATATAATTAAATAAAAACATGCTTTCCTACACAAGGTATCCAAGATATGATTTAATACGATAAATCTGACATTAACCATGATATTCCATAAGAACTATACAGAATATGAGACTTACTGTTAGTTTGATATTCAACTTGTATCTTTTTCTTCTTCCTTTCTCTCCTTCCTTTCTTCCTTTTGCCTCTTCTCTCTTTTCCAAATCTAGCTTCAGCCTCCCTTCTTTTCTTTTCTCTAAAACCCAAACCCTAATCTTCCAAACCCAAAAATACTATTCACGTCCAATATAAATTCCCCTTTTTTTTTTTCTGATTTCCTTTCTCACTCAAATTTCTTCCTAAATCCCTTCCTAACATCCTTCACATTTAACCTAACTGATAAGGCAACTTTCCCACTAAGAAGCCTTTCAAAAATCAAACTCCTATTAATTTGAAATCCTTTCTTAACTTCCTAATCCAAATCTAACTAATTCAAACCTAAAGGTGAATTACCAAACAATCCTTAATTCTATAATTAATGGCTTACACGACCAATTTAAATCTCATCCAATTAAACTTAATTAATTACTTCTTATACCCTATACATCTCATTAATTACAAATTTATCCCAACTCTAAACAATAACTATTAACGTGTAACATCCATGTCAATTAGTTCACATATTCAAATCTAGCTTCACAGTTTATAAAATGAAGTTATCCTAATTGATTACGATCATTCGTAGATTGACTAATTTAAGTTTCTACACATATTGGAGACATAAAACAATTAATTAAGCTCGTATTTCCAAGTTATGCTCATTTAATCCATTTAATTAACCTTAAATCAATTCATATAATTAATTACTGGGTTCGGGTCACTACAGACCTTTACAGAGGTTGCTACTAAAACTAGATTGTTGAAAATCTTGATGTTATCAAATTTTTCGTCCATTGTAGCTAAATTTCCCCAAAGTGTAAGTTGTATTGGA
>JAUPMG010260864.1:0-20534 GCA_031762675.1 Pachysandra terminalis
AGAGATATGGGGTGAGAGTTACGAATAAATCAGAACTCTCAGAAATTGGGATTTTCTAGTTGGTTTGTTACAAAAATGGTATCAGAGCCTAAGTTCTTCTAAGACTTAAGTAACTAGCTTAGGATTTTGCATAGGACTTCAGGTTAGGATCTTATAGGTTAACCTTTAGTTTAGGTTATGTAAGGGATAAGGGGATTAAGTATAAGTAGAATATGAGATGGTGAGGTACGAATGATTGATGTTTGTGCACCATAACTGGTAACTCCGGAGGGACAATCAGGAATAACTAGTCTACTATTCCTGAAAGTTCTGAAATTGTGGCTACTAGGATGAAGTCTTTATTGAGTACTGGATGATCATGTTCTATAGGATACGATGATCTAATACTTATGATTGTTGATTGAATCAAATTAAAATTACTTAGAACTCCAACGATGAAATTTTCAAGATTTTAAAGCCAATGTAGTTGCAAATGCATTAGGGTGAGAGGTTTGAGGAATCTAAAGAAATTGAATTTTATATTTAAATAAGAATATTAATAAATTATAATTAATTATATCTCACAAAATTACTATAGTAGTAATAATATTTTTATGTAAGTCTGGGAAGGCACTATTCATGCCAGACCTGGGCCAGGACTCTCACCTGATTTAACCTCTTTAAACTTTTCATGTTTGGAGTGGTTAAATGTGATGAATTAGCTTCTAAAATTTTAATAAAAATATCTATTTTAAAATTTTAATTTTTTCCCTTTGGTTGGCTTCGGCGACCTGTTCGGATCACCGAACGTCGGGCCAAAGCCCCTAACCGAGCTGTATTTAATGTGTTTTTGATCTTTTTGTTTCATTTCTCCTTCTCCTTCTTCCTTGGCTCTTTCCTCCAACCTCTTTCCTTGGAAATCCAACCCCTCCAAGCTCTTTGGAATCAAGGTAAATTCTTTCCCTTTCTCTTTCCTTTGATTTAGTTTAACTTAGTACATTCTAAATCATAGAACTTTTCCTCATTCCTTACCTTTTCTCTAAACCCTAGAATCAATATGCCTAGAGGTTAGAAAACCAAAAAGCCCTCAAAGAAAACCAAAGACAAAAAGGGATCCACCTCTACGAGACCACCCTCACCTGACCCGTATAAAGTGGAAGACATTGAGTCTCCCTCTAATACTGAACCTGAATCCTAGGCTACTCTCCTTGAGTATGCTGACAAGAAGATCATCATAGAGAGACCCATCTTGGATACTCACGTAGAATCCTATGGTGTCCCCGCCCTCCTTAGAGCTGGAGGTTGGGAACCCCTCATGAACTGGGGAGGACAGGCCTCTGAGACTCTTACCTAGATCATGTATGGGTATATTACTGTGACCAACCTCGAGACCTCCACCCTTACCTTTGTTATTTCTGGTGAACCCCATATCCTTGACCTCTAGCTCGTCTCCACTCTCATGAACGTTCCCATGAACAATGAGCTTAGCACCATTCCCGAGCTTCCTTTTTTCTATGCGCTCTGTCATAACTTGGGATCTGTGTGGTTACAATGCTGCATGGAACAAGGACAACTCCCTTGCTGCCACAAAACTTTTCCCTGCTTATTGGATCCTCCATGCTATCTTTCTTCGTAGTGTTTACCCTCGCTCTGGCAACATTAGTGAGCTCACCCCATTCATGGTTCGAGTGCTCCATATGGTTTCACGGGCCAGTGTCTTTGCCTCCCCTCCTTGGTGATTGGCCACATTATCTGGTATGCCTGGTACACGTGGAAGAGTTCCTTGCCCTTTCCCTGCTTGATGTGTGTCGTGGCTCGGAACTAGGAGATTGTGTTGAGCCGTTCTGAGAAGGTCAAGGTAGAAGCACCCTTCGTCTTCAAGAACCTCGCATTGATGGGCCTCCCTCGCTACGCGGATCAGCTTCAACAGCCATAGCACCAACCAGAGGAGCAGCAGGAGTAGGAGCAGGAGCAGGAGTAAGAGCCTGAGCCACAACAGCAGCAGGCAGATCAGCCTCACCGAGCTTCCACCTCAGCCGCTCCAGGATCAGACTTCGTTCTTAGATGCGGACCCTCTGTCGATGCCCGGCTAGCTGCTATGGAGATGGCACATTCGAGAGCTGATCAGCGGATGCGGACGGAGATAGCAACGAAACTTCGTTAGAACAGAAGGCAGATGTCCAGGCTGCAGACGAGTGTGGACACCACTCTCCGGTTTTTCGAGGATATGTTCAGCTGTGAACGGACGACCGATGTGGTGCCACTCTCCAACATGCCAGCACCACCACCTCTAGAGGATCACCCTAGATTGCTTCTCTTTAATTTTTAGTTTTAGTGTAGAGTTTTTGTTTTGGGGGGTTTTCGTCTCGCAATGTATTTAATTTTCACTTTTACTTTGTCATAGGTATGTTTTTGGGCAGCCTGTATCGGTCCCCTCCCTTTTATTATGAATGAACCAGTGTGACTTTCTTTTGTGTAATGGCAGTGAATTTATGAATTTGTGTTGATGATTGTGTTCTTTTTATTTTGTTCTCATGCATCTAGTTCCTCACCCTCGCCTGTAGAACTCCTTAGAGACATTTTGGGGGAGAAATTCTTTTAAGGAGGTTAGAATGTAAGAGCCTGAATAATTAACCATAATAATTGAATTAGAGATCAGATTTAATTGGAGACTTAGTAAACTAAATTCACTAATGGGCATGAGTTAATACTCATTAGGATCACCCTTAAACCTCTAAGACTAATCAGGTATGTTAATTGAATATAAGGAGAAAGATTGATTAGTTAACAATGATTTTAGCAACTTAATAGAAATAAAATAATCTGATAAGATAATAATTGTATCTGGTAGTCCTAGAGATGCACCTCAGACCCATCAGGAAAACCCCTCTATCAGTTGGAAAATATAGGACCAAACAACCCATTATGCCCTTACAACTGTTCCTACTCACACCTTTGCCATTAGGGCCTATAAATAGAACACTTAGCTCATATTTTCATTTCTTCTTCCCTCCTCATTCTCTTGGAGCCTTGAAGATGAAGGGAGATCGTCAGAGACCTCGAAGACATGACGGATCATCCTCGACGCACCCCAACAACACCCCAACAACACCCCGATTTGAGTAATCTTTCCTTGACTTCGTATTTGGTTGTGTTTGGGCATTGTGACCAAGGGTAAAGGCTTGTTTGTTGGATGCCCACCTTCCCCTTGGATCCATTACATGATTTCCATACTTAGAATGCTTTTAAAGCCCCTGACCTTCACTAATGTACTGTATTGTAAAGAATCAAATCCCTAAGGTTGGGAAATTTGAGAGAAACCCCCAAATCCCCAATATAGACTAATAATCTTGACATAAAAAGCATAATCAAACCTTCCTAGTAGGTTGTAGGACCTCCAGGTGAAATTTCAGCCGGATTGGACCCTTCCAATGGTTCGGCGACCTGCTCGGCGCGCCGAGCAGCCCGCAGAATCTCAGACCCTTTTCTGGACTCTTTGGAATGGTCGCCGAGACACTATTCGACGAGCCAAAGAGGTCGCCGAACCCAAAATTTGGAGAGAAACCAAGTTCACTTTGGTCTATCTAGACTCATCCAGACTAGTTCTCGAAGCTCCAAGTAATTTGGCACACTTTAGCCTTTTTTGTGAGCAGCCTGTCGAATCTCAGACCCTTTTCAGGGCTTTCTAGAATGGTCGCTGAGACACTGTTCGGCGAGCCGAAGACGTCGCCGAACCAAAAATTTGGGGAGAAACCAAGTTCACTTTTGTTCTATCGAGACTCATCCGGACCAGTTCCCAAAGTTCCAAGTCATTTGGCACACTTTAGCCTTCTTCTGCGAACCAAGAGGTTGTCGAGGACCTCACCGAGTGGTCCCCTTGGTCCTATGTTGGAAGTCTGGTTATGGGCTCGTGTAGAATGACCAATCTTACGTATTTGGTACATTTCCAGAGCCAAAAGACTTACCATGTAAAATATGACCCCCCCAACCCGAAAGTTAGCTTTCCTAGAATTGGCCGAGCAATAGGAGATTTTGGGGAAACTTGTGTAAGTGGTCCTAAAACCTTTCCTTTAGCTCAAGAATATCATTTAACATATGTTTGGACATCAAGAGTAGTAGCTATGATTGTATTAAACCTTGTTTTGGTTGAAAAAGTAATTAATATCTTACCTCCTTCCTTAACTTGCAATTGCGAACTGTTGGAAATGATAGTCTATATACCTCAATGCATATTCATAATGAATGGACTGTGGTGACCTACGTGGGCCGGTGTCTCACGGCCAGGCCTAAGGGGCTGGCAGGCTACGGGTTGGACAATCCCATATCGCCTGGACTGGTGAAGGTGATGTACTTATATGTATATTCACACCCTACTATGACATAACGCTTTTTAAAGCCGTGATGGCTGTGAACCCAATCAGAACTCCTCAGTTAAGCGTGCTTGGGCGGGAGTAGTACCAGTATTGGTGAGCCTTTGGGAAATCTGATCCGGGTGAGCCAAAATCGGACAATATTGTGTCTGGTGGGGTGGGTCGTTACAAATGGTATCAGAGCCAGAGCACCGCTTGGGAAGTCTGACCCAGGTGAGCCAAAAGCGGACAATATTGTGTCTGGTGGGGTGGGTCGTTACATGGACCATGTTTGGATGCTTAAAGATGATTATCTTATAGTATGGAGCTTGTGTGTGCTCAGTTTGGTTTATCTCACTCTCATATCTGGATATGTTCACTTTGTTTCCCTTTTTATATGACATTTATGGTTTAATTAGACGCATGTTGCGTATTATGATACCTTGTAATGTAGATTATGGGACTGTGCCCATATGATTGATAAGCTGAATATATGTATATGATGCATTGTGTGTTGCATTAATTAATGGACCTAAATACGATGAGTTGCATATGGAGTTTCCTGCTGTAATAGCTTAGTCTAATACCCCATTGATCCCCTTTGGTTTAGACTCACATATGAGATGACTTGGTTTATAGACCACTATTGTCCTATGAGATGACCCTATTATTTATGCCCAAGCTGAGAGAGAAACCTATGTGGGTATTCCTCTACAGACTTGTGGGATGATGTTTACCCAGGGATTAGCACATTGGTGCAGCTTGGAAGATGGTGAGTTATCCCAAGGATCAGCACATTGGTGCAGCTTGGAAAATGGTGAAACCATAATGATACCTTTCTATTGGATTGTGAATATTTATGATTCCTTGAGGCCCTGTAAACCTCAGAATTGACCCTTGATAAAAAATAAGTGGGGGGATTGTGCCTCCTTGATTAAATACCCATAAAACTATGATTGTACACAGAGAATAATCCTATTCGTTAGCTGTGAATACGAGGATGAATTCACATTGGTGGGACATCCTGGATAGAGATTGGGATCATGTGGGAACTTACTATATTTCACATTGCCATAAAGCGTTTCCTTTTCATTTTGCATTTGCACGTCTTTTTTGATATTATTGTGAGAGCCTTGTGTTTGAAACGCTTGGCCTAATTTTCATATAGAATTAGGCATGTAATTACAGAAATGTGACTATTGAGTTATACTCAGTGAGGATGGGAGAGAACAATGGACAATGTGATTTTTATAGCTATTTCACCATATGCTCACCACTTGCACATATGCTATTCTCACTCACATATCTTACACTTGTTACCATTTTCTCATAATGTTGGAGCATGAGCAAATATACTTCATTGAAGAATTACACATTCTAGCTTCCAACTTATGTGTGTTGTTTTATATCTTTTAGGTTTAGGAGCGTAGTCAATAAGAGAGAGTCTGGACTGGGTAGCGCACTCTGGTAGAATGTTAGTATTAGTCTAGAATTAGACTTTTCGTCCTTAAGAGTTTATCAGATTTAGATTTGATTTTATTAGTTACTTATATCTTACTAGAACTATTATTGTCTTCTACTGATATTTTGATCATTGTGATCCACTTCTATAGAGATATGGGGTGAGAGTTACGAATAAATCAGAACTCTCAGAAATTGGGATTTTCTAGTTGGTTTGTTACAAAAATTCATGTTAGATATAATAAAACCAGATACATTAGTTCAAATCAGCACCAAGGTGCACAACCCAACAGAAGCCCATAAACATTGAACAGAGTTCTTTCGAAGAAAACCATCAATAGAACTCACATAAACCTTTAACGGAAACCCCAACATATATACAACCCATTGAGAAACCATATTAAATATCTATAAAAGAAATTTGAAAGATCATACCTATAACAGCCCTTTGATTTCATTCAATCGGCGAGCGATGAGGCAAGCGATTAACGGCGAGGAGAAATCGGCAAGCGAGTATGGCAACGAGGAGAAATCGGCAAACGATTGATGGCGACCGAGCAACGACGAACAACGGTGAGAGAGTGGGAGAGAGGCAGAAGAGAGTAGCCGAATGGAAAGGGGTAGAAACTAAAGAAAGAATTGTGCGCACGCGAAAGAGAAATGGTTTCATAAGAGGGGTTATAAACCCTTTGTCAGTGGTCTTTAATAAACCGCCAACAGATAAGACCTATACTCGGCGGTCTTTTTAGGAATGCCGACAAATAATGAACTTAACTCGGCGGTCTAGTATAGACCGCTGTTAATTGTTCCTAATTGTTCCTCTTCGGCGGCAGGCTATATAAAAGCCACCGAAAAATATTATTATTCTCGGCGGTCTAAATAGACTGCCGAGGTGAATTCATTGGACGACGGTCTTTAAAGGACCACCATTAAATACCATTGGCAAAGCCATTGTGTTTTGTAGTGCCACCTCCTTCACCCAAGCAAATAAAGATCCCAAATGGCGTTCGGCTGTAGTGGAAGAATTTAATGCCTGGATTAGAAATGGTACGTGGTCACTTTTTGAACCTCCTAAACACACGAATATCATTAGGTGCAAATGGGTGTTCAAACTGAAGCAGAATCTGATGGTAGTATTGAACGTCACAAAGCTCGTCTGGTTGCAAAAGGATTCAATCAACAATCTGTAATTGACTATGGTGAAACCTTCAGTCCAGTTGTCAAGCCTATATCAATTCGTTTTGTTCTTTCAATTGCCATATCCAAAGGTTGGTCAACTAAGCAGTTGGATGTATCAAATGCTTTCCTACAAGGCTCCATTCAAGAAGATGTTTATATGATCCAACCACCTGGCTTTCAAGATTATCACCTTCCTACTCATGTCTGCAAGCTTCATAAAGCCTTGTATGGCCTTAAACAGGCACCTCGTGTGTGGTTTAATCGTATTAGTTCATTTCTTAATGAACTTGGTTTTCATGGATCAAAATCTGATACATCTCTCTTCATTTACAACTAAACTGGTATTCAAATCTACATACTTGTCTCTGTAGATGATATAATCATTACTGACAACAATAATATAATATTCAGCATCTCATTCATCAGTTAGCAAAGCAGTTTTCCATCAAGGGTTTGGGTTCTTTCAAATACTTCCTAGGCATTCAAGCAACCACTAATTCTGATTGGTCTTTTTCTCTCTCAGACCAAGTACATCGGTGATCTACTACAGCGTACTAATATGGATGGTGCTAAACCATGCAAGACTCCAATGGCTTCGGGCACAACCATCTCTTTATCCAATGGAAATCCACTTTTAGATGCTACTCCATATCGCAGCATTGTTGAGGCACTCCAATACCGCTCATTCACTCATCCAAATATCTCATATTCTGTGAATAAGGTGTGACAGTTCATGCATCACCCAACTAATCTTCATTGGCTTGTAGTCAAACGGATTCTTCGGTATCTCAAACAAACGATTGACCATGGCTTACTTATTCGTTCATCTCCCAATATGGCAGTTCAATACTACACTGATGCAGATTGGGTTGGTTGCCCAGATGATAGACAGACTATCTACAAGCGGCTGTCTCTTCTTAGGACCTAATCTGGTCTCTTGGAATTCTCACAAACAGCGAATTGTCGCTCGATCCAACTCCAAAGCGAAGAATAAAGGTGTTTCTTAAGACAGTATAATACCAGATTTAGAGTTGTTTCTTTCCCTTGAATTCAATGGGAAGAACGACTTGATCATTGTATATTAATCATGCTACTTTGAGTGTTACAAGTTTACACAACTCTTTAAGAGTTCAAATTTTGAAATAGAGTCATACAACCTCTACAGGATAAGGTTACATTTACTATGTACTCTTATCCTTAATACCCCCCTCAAGTGTAGGGGTCCTTCATGGACAACAAGATTGGATCTTAATAAGAGAAAGCGTGGCCCAGGAAGAGAATTTGTTAGGAAATCTATTGTTTGATCTTGTGATGGTACGAATCAAACAATCAGATACTTCCTTGCAACTTTATCACGAACAAAGTGATAGTCTATTTCAACATGCTTGGTACGTGCATGGAAAATGGGGTTGACCGTAAGATAAGTAGCACCGACATTATCGCATCACAGAGTTGGTGGATCTGTAAGAAACACACCTAACTCGGAAAGAAGTGATTGAACCCATGTTATCTCAGCAGTTGCGTTTGCAACTGCTCGATATTCAGATTTGGTACTGGGCCGAACAACAGTAGGTTGTTTCTTTGAGTTCCAAGAGATCAAGTTGGATCCAAGATAGAGACAGTAACCACTGGTAGATCTACGATCATAAGGGCAACCCACCCAATCTACATCTGAGAAGCAATCTAGGCTAGTAAGAGATGATCGTGTGATGATAACACCATAGGTGATGGTGCTCTTGAGATAACGCAGTATGCATTTCACGACTGACCAATGAACGTCGGTCGGACATTTCGTGAATTGACAAACCTTATTAACACTGAATGAAATGTCCGGCCGAGTGAATGAAAGGTATTGCAGTGACCCAACAATAATTTTGTATTCAGTTGGATCTGAAAGTGGATGACCATCGAACTTTGATAGAGGTCGTTTAGTTTCCATAGAGGTGATGTAGGGCTTAGTACCCTTCATTTTTGTGCGTTGACGTAAGTCCAGTACATACTTGGATTGTTAAAGAAAGAGACCAGATGCGGTTGAGATTGCTTCAATACCAAGAAAGTAAGATAAAGACCCCAAATATTTAATGGAGAATTCACTCGCAAGCTTCGATAATAGGACATAAATCAATGAGTTATGATTTCATGTGATCAAGATATCATCAACGTAAACTAGAATGTAGATGATCAACTCATCTTGATTAAGTTCGAATGGAGAAGAGTTGGATTTTGATGTCGAAAATCAAAGCTCTATTAGAAATCTGCTGAGTTGATGGTACCAAGCTCTTGGAGCCTGTTTCAGTCCGTATAGAGCTTTGTGTAAACGAAATACATGAGTCGGGCATTTAGCATCCATGAAACCCGGAGACACAGGACGTCCGAAGGTTGCGGGAGCATTCTGTTTTGAAGGATTTTCACTAGCAGTAAATGATGAGGTGGTAGTATGTGTGGGACGTCCCAACACAAAAGAGTTGTGCTCAATCAAAAGGCTTTCGGTTGCACTTGATGAGGACTCAGCATGTGATGATGTGGAAAGTGATGGAGAGATCCATTTATTTAGCAAATTTGGTGGGACCAATAGAAGAGCATTAGATTCAGCTTCCTTGTTGTATGTTACTTTCGTATTGGTTTCAAATTTTGAAAATAGAAAGTCCCTCTCATCGAATACCACATGTCATGAGATATAGATCCAGCCGGATGATGGGTCCAAACACTTGTACCCATGGTGAGAAGTACTGTACCCATTAAACACACATTGAGTAGAATGAAACTGGAATTTTGTAGACTGATAAGGACGTAAGAAAGGATAGCAGGCACATCCAAAAGTCCTTAACAAATGATAATTCGACGACTTTTGAAAAAATAATTTGAATGAATTTTTTATAGCCGATAACTGGAGAAGGAAGTCGATTAATAAGATAGACTGTTGAGTGAAATGCAACGACCCAAAATTTTAGTGGCATGTGTGCTTGGGCTAGGAGGGTGAGACCCGTCTCAACAATGTGGCGGTGTTTCTTCTCAGTTGACCCATTTTGTTCATGGGTGTGAGGACATGATATACGGTGTTGAATGCTAGTAGATAAAAGAAATTTATCTAACGCCTGAAATTCTCCATCTCCATCAAATTGAATGGACTTGATGGGTCGTCCGAAAAATCGCTCAACTTGGATTTTAAATTGCATAAAAATAGATAAAACTTAAGACTTTTTGGCAATTGGAAAAATCCATGGGTACTTGATGTAGGCATCAATGAAGTGAACATAATATCTACTTCCATTCAATGATAGAATTGGGATAGGTCCCCAAAAATCTGAATACAAAAGGTCTAATGGACCAGAAACAGCAGATACAAACTGATCAAAAGAGAGTTTGTGACTCTTCCGTAACTGACAAGCTGAACAGAAGGATCTTAAATTATTAACTTTATCAACTGGTAATTTATTCTGAGAAATAATCTGGCTGACAGTTCTGGAGGCTGTATGGCAAACCGTTGATGCCAGATAGCTGTAGAGACCATCTCACCAACAAATGCATGCCTACGGGGGTGCAGTTCAAACTTGGACTTGGAGGCAAGATGGTAAAGTTCATTCTTAATGCTTCTTTGTAGTAGAATTTTCCCCGTTTTACGATCCTTAACAAAACAACCAGATTTGGAAAATTCAATGTTCACATTAATATCACTTGTGAACTGACACACTGAAAGCAAAATTTTGCTAATCTGAGGCACAT
The DNA here is from genome assembly GCA_031762675.1 of Pachysandra terminalis. NCBI lineage: Eukaryota > Viridiplantae > Streptophyta > Magnoliopsida > Buxales > Buxaceae > Pachysandra > Pachysandra terminalis. Next base: position 10,692 of record JAUPMG010260864.1, read on the forward strand.
GTAGCATATCATTTAGAATGAAATGATGATCATTGGAAGTTAAAATATAGGATATCCAATATGATTTAATGGCAAACCTACACCATTGCCTACTCTGACTTGATCAGTCCCGGTGTATTCAAATTGGATCGACAAGTTGCTCAAGTCTGAAGTAATGTGGTTCGTCGCATCAAAATCCGGATACCATGAAGAATCCGTCCAATGAGACGTATTATCAAGCATAACAGTCAAGGCTGAAGAGTTAACATCTTGTAGAGCATGATCATATCTACTATAGCAGTTTATAGCAGCGTGATCAGGACGATTATAGATTTGACATACAACTCATGGTCGTGTGATAAAAGTGTTGGATTGTGTCGTCCGATTAGAATGAGTTTGAAAGGATCGCCCACGGCACGACCACAACCGCGACCTCGTCGTTGATTTGATTGTTGATTGAGTCAATCACCTCGATATGCAAATGATCCTCGAACCGCATAATTTACAGTAACCATATTTGGTTCTACAAGTGTTCAGATCTGTTGATTCAGACGAATTTCTTGATTGAACAAGAGATCATGAAGAATGTCAATAGTTACAGATTTAGAACGAGTGGTAATAGACGTAACAAATGACTCATACTTAAAGCCTAGGCCACCAAGAATGGGTTGAATTAGTTCATCATTAGAGATCGGTTGAGTAGCTACAACAAGGCTATCTGCAATGCTTTTGGCTTTCTAACGATAATCAACCATTGATTAAGGACCCTTTTTTAGAGTTTGCAATTGGAGATGTAATTGCATTAAATGAGTTCGAGATTGAGACGACAACATATGCTCGAGAGTGGTCCAAACACCCTTTGCATTGGATAGACCAACAATGTGAGCGAGTACACTATTGCTCAAGGAAGAAATTATCCAACTTAGTAGAAGTTGATCTTTCTTTTGCCATGCAGTATAAGCCGGATTCAAATTTGAGCTTGATTCTTCTTCATCTGCAGTGTCGACGTTTGGAGGACACGGTGTCTCTCCAGTGAGAGTATCTAAGAGTTCATAGAGTTCCATAGGAGATGGTTATTTCTGTCCAATTTGAGATAGCTATTTCCGAAGTATCATGGGTTCAGAGTCTCCTTGGTGAATTGGGAATTTTTCAATCTTGTCCACCCATTCTCTGGTGCAACAACATTGGAGCAATCTGCTTAACGGTAAATCCCATTTTCCACGCAAGAACCAAACATGTAGAAATCGATTTTCACTTTGTAAGGGAGAAAGTAGGTGCGAGAAAAAACCTGGATGTTTGATTTATTCCATCAGTTGATCAAGTGGCTGATATTTTTACAAAAGGTTTTGATTGGAAGTCGATTTCTCACTTTGAAGAGCAAGCTCACGTTGCTTGTACCACTGCTTCACTTGAGGGGGGTGTTAAGGATATTGACTTAGTCAAGATTGTATATTTGATTTAGTCTAAATAAGTGTAAGTTTACATATTTACATTTTACATTTTATGGTACGAGTTTCCAATGAAACTACTGTATAACCAATACTCTACACATATTCAAAGTCATACACTGTGTCTCAGATAAGAGACAACACCAAAATCATCTTGAGATCTTACAATCACAAAGGAGTTAAATGATTAGAATTAGAATGTGTAGGAATAATCAATAGTAGATTAAATCACAGACAATAGTTATCCTTGTTCTCTAGCACAATTAACCAACTCATTTTCAATTGAATAGAAGTGTATTTTTTTAGGCAACAAATACTTGCCAACATGAGATTATGCCAACCCAATTCCATTACCAACTAAAATGTTATCATCAGGACTACCATGGGGAACCACTTTAGATACGTTACTTGGACCACTCGTTATAGAAAAGGATCAATAACGGAATCAGAAATTGGACTTGTCACATCGATACAACCATTTGATGGCGTATTACAACATTTCATGAACGTATTACAACGTTTAAAGTAAAGTCTTATAAACTAATCGTGTTAACGTGTTGGGGACTTCTTTTCTTAGCTTGTTGATCCAGCTCATGTGTTTGACATTTTGGAAGAACCTGGCCCAAGTCTAGAAGAAATTAAAACTATTCCTACGTACCATTGGAGCAAATATGATACAATTTTCTTAATTATGGAACATTATAACAGCTGAATTATAATTAAACAAAGAAATAAATCAAATTATATACATAAGGGTTTCCATTATTTTTATGTTTGAAGTATTTCGTATCAATCGCACCATAAGAAGAGTAATGCATTGCACTTAACATCCAATGGCGCTTCTCGATTGACATTGGAACATGTATTTAGGCTTTGATGATGAAGATGAAGACGATAATTATGATGAAAATTAAGATTACTTATGTAGAGTTTTAGAGTTTATGAGAGAAGTGGCACAAAATAGCAAAAGATGGAACGTTGGTTGATATATAAATCAGAGCATGTCAATTAATGACATCAGTTAGCATGGAAGACTTGTCTAAACCTTAATATGAAATCAATGTTAAAAACTTGGATAGGTCTGGTAACTCGAGTAATTCGGTAACTCGGTCCTAGATACCATTCGGTCAGTACAAAAATATTTAATATTTTAAAAGTATAGAAAATATAATAAAATTAAAAAATATGAAAAGAAATCATAGAAAAGTGCAAAAAAATCGAACACATTGATATCTTAGAGCAGAACATTAAGAGTCCCAGGTTATGTTTTCTTGAGATTTAAAGTCCCAACTCCTAAAAACTTTAAATAGATTATAAAGAGTCCCAAGTTACGTTCTTTTTTAAAAAATATGTTTTTATAGATAAGGATTAAGTATGGAATTAGAGATTAATTAAAAAGATATTTTATCCAAAACCTAGTTAATCGTCTAAGTCAATAGAAAACTTGGACGAGTTTTACAAGTTATTCGATCTAGTTTTTTGGTGAAGCCCCTGATTTTTAAGGTGAGTTAACAATCGAAACAGCCTCTCCAAGTAACTCGGCCGAGTTTTCCAAATTACTCGCAAGTTTTAAAACACTATATGAAATGGTTATAGTCCAAAACTTATTGAGACCTTTCCCATGATCTCCCATGCACCTAAGCATATATATGTTGGTATTATCACATGCAATTATATACTTCACTTACCATTTTTATCTTTGAGAAATGTAAAATATAAAAAGGATTGGTAACTTGGAAATAACGAAATGATTCTGAAGAAAATGATTATAATGAAAATTATTAAAGATGGAATTTTGGATCCATAAATCATATTGCTTCAATCAAGCACAGAAGTTATAGTTTGGAAACCCTAAATGTTAAATGGTAACAGTCAAAACTAACAATAGGCCCAACTCTCATTTATTCCTACCTAAAGATAGACTAGGGTGCCAGCATGTGCAGTAATGAGTCAGGACGAAATTTTTTGAAAGAAAAACTTAGTTAGCATAAATGGAAATGACTTGCATGGAAGTTCTCACACTGAAGCTTTTTGCCTTTAAAGAAAATTCTGCATCTTCTACAGTGCCTGACACGCTATACCATTCAAGAACAGTGATTGAAGAGTTTGATTTTTGAATTTGAGAAGTAGATGGTCCACACACAAAAGAAGAAGAGAGAGAGACTTGACTCAAGTGAGTCAACTCGGAAGTGGGATGACTGGTATAGAAGTTCTTGTAACTTTAGTTATTCATACAGTAATTGTGATTGAGATGAATTAAGACAAGGGGTACCAACCCTAGAGCTATAAAAGTCACAGATTTTAGCTAAAAATCTGAGAAAGAAAATCGGCAATTTGCAGATTTCCGATTGAAGCTTGAAAAAGAAAATTCTGAGAAAGCACCAGATTTTAGCTAAAATATATTTAGCAGTTAACATGGAGAAATTATAGGTTGCTTGATGGTAATGGGAAATGACTAAGCATTGGTCCCCCAAAGGGGCTTGAATTAGAACAAGATTCTATTTTGAAAACACCATCTTGGAATGGAAAACTAACACTTGTAGTAAAATTCTCAACACATGAACTGAATGAAGAAAATGGCCTGTTTCTGAAAGTGGGGTTAATGCGATAGCGATAGGGTACCTGTACATATATTTTTTCTCACGCAAATGAAAGACAAGATCAGCGAATGAGAGGGGAGGGCCAATATATATATATAGATATGTATATGTATGTATGTATATCAAGCATCTTAGCTTGAAGTTTGGTTCATGAGATTTTTACATTTAAGCAGACTGAGAAAAGCCTAGGTGAAATGCTATTTGTTGGTTAACGGTAGTGTACAAATAATGGTTTGATCAGGTGTAGAGCTTCCATTAGAATTGTTTATTAAGGAAGCCAAGATAATATATCATAAACCGAAAACTTAGATCAACTTAAACTATAAACCCTAAACCAATGTTTTAAAACCGGGCCGGATCCTACTGTTTGAACCGTTACCCAGTTGTATAACCGAGCCGGGTGGGCTTTTAAGCCAAGTATTGAAAATTGTTGAGACCCAGTTATTTAATCAGTTTAACTAATGACCCGGCTAGTAATTAAGGCAATTTTACAAATCCAGTCGGGTCATTGATTGGTTAGTTTCATCTATGATGATTTGTATTTGGTATTTGGACTACTCATATATTTTCAATTTTTTTGAGTATTTGAAATATCATTATATATATGGTGAATAATTTCTATTTTAACATTACATTTTAACATATTATAATAGTATTCAACTATGGTTTGTTGCTTGTTTATTGATCTTTCTTTCATACTAGTACATTTTCATGGTACATATAGCATCAATTTAATTGGTTAATCCGAGTTGACTCACGGTTGAACCGGTTTGATCCAACCCACCCCCTTTACCGGGCTAATGCTCAAGCTAGATTTTAAAACATTGCCCTAAACCATCCTAAAATCTAAACCTTGACCGTAAACATATCCTTGATTCTAAACAACCTTAAACCCTAACCCCTAAATCCTAAACCACCTTAAACCCCTAATGCACCCTGAATTGTATGTACTTGAACAATAGGTAGAAGGTCTTTCAAGTGGATATATGGCACAACGACGTGCTTGCTTTACATAAAATAAGACACATATAAATTATAGACGATTTTGTTCGAACATGATTTATCTAGCACAAATTTGATCGTCGCGCATTTTCTACAGCGAGATGGTTACAGCCTGTTAAACCATTTGATATACATTGTTGCGTCGTTCTTCAACAACTTGAGCTTTTAGAGTAATTGGTGTTTAACATGGTATCAGAGCGGGAGGTCAAGTGATTAAATTCTGAGGGTCTATGTTTATGTGTTTGCCTCGGTGCCCTGTGTTCTCTCATAAATGTATTGTTCCCGTGCGGGAGGGTGTTAAACCATTTGATATGTACATTTTTGTGCGGTTCTCTAACAGCTTGAGCTTTTAGAGTAATTGGTGTTTAACACAATCATTCGTACAGCCCATTTAGAGGAAGCTACGTGGACAGTGCGGCCCCACTAAAAAGGGTTACTAATAATTCTAAAATCGTAAGAGAGCTATGAACTGGAAACTCGCTTCTGCCTTAATCGGTGATGACCATATATACATGGCGCATTTTGAATGGTGCTGTAAAAATGATTGTAACCATCCCGTTGTAGAGAATGGGAAGCCAAATTGATAATTTGATATGGTAATTATTATTTTTTTCTTATTTCTTGTTAATTTGTATGTGTATGTGAAGATGGGGAGGCGTACGTTTTCATGTCTAATTTAACATATTGAAGGTAATTACAGAAAAGAGTGAGAAGACCTTTGCCTTTTTCTTCCTCTCAATCAGATTGGATCTAAATTTGAAACTACATAAAAGGAAATTAAGTAAGGGTTTTGATCTTCTGTTTTATTTTCATATCAAAACTAGTTTAATAGGAGATTTGTGCAACCCAATGATGTGATGTCGATCAATATGAGAAGATATTTCAGTGTGGACTAATTTCATGCTGACCGACCCGTTATCAAACCAAAAAAATGATTGGTTCAACCAGTGATCAATTGCCAAAGCTGAACTGAGAGCCGGGTTCCGGGCTAACTGATGCAACCAGATGGCCGGTTGGATCCGGTTTTGGAAAGTTGAAAACACAGGCAAAGAGAAGAGAGAATCAAACCGAAATGGGAAAAAGAAAAGCACGTCCTGAGTCCACTCGTGAAAGAGGGATTTCCTAAAATGGATACTTGAGGCTTAAATTGTGGGTCAGAATTTCACGTGGCCGTCACAATCATTCCCCATGAAACACAACCATTCAATTATTATAGAATAATAATAAAATTATCGTAATATATAATAACGATGATAATTATACTAATATATATATATTTTCCATTTTAATAAGCAACCTCATGTTCTTGATAAATGGGACACTTCAACTTCTTGAAGCCCAAGCGAAAACCAAATTCACAGTGACCAAACAGTTAAATAAGATTTTTTGTTAATTATTTTCTTTTATTAAAAATATTTTTCATTTTATAAAGATGGTTCATCTGGCCACCAAACAGCTGGTTCAATCTCTTGATTGAGTTGGCAATGGGACGGATTAAACGATTAAACCACCACTCCCACTATCGGATCGGGATCGGACCGGACCGTATTGGGATCGGCCAGGATCGATCCGATCCCAAGCCATGATACAACTATTGTATCGTGAGGCTTTGGATCGGACCAGTCCAACCGATACCGATCCGGACTGGTCCAGTGACTAGATAGGCCAATCCAACTGATTTCTAAGTTTTTTTTTCTTTTTTTTAATTTATAAAATAAAGGATTCAATTGGTATCGGCTTGGATCAGTCTGATACTGACCGATCCCAATTGATATCGCTGTTCCTGCACAGGTAACACCGTTATGACGATCGGTATTGCCATTTTGGCGACCGGTCCGGTAGATTCATTTTTTTTTTTTTAATAAAGATTCAACTTTTGAATCGGCCGTATCGCCAATCTAGATCGAGATCGGCCAGAACCGATCCAATTCAGGATCCCGAGAATTAAAACCTTGGTTTGGAGGAGAAAAATGGGTGTGGGTCAAGGTGAACCCTTACAAGAGAGTCGGTGTAGTATAGGGTGAACCCTTATAAGAGTGGATCCGTTGCCATCCTTGTAGGAACACAGCATGTCTTTTCCATATGGGGGCGCCCCATTTAGGAAAGCAATTGCAGTTTCCATCACTGCCGTTTTCATAGATTGCCCATCTTAGATCTTTAGTTAAATACTTGCTCAAGTGATTATGATAACATAGAAATTTGTTATAATCTTTCAATCAATTATATAATAGTTTATTTTGACCCGAAATAGCACGTGAAGATTTCCAATGCACTGATTTGGACATTCTCTCTAACCAACTCTTTACATTTAAACAAAGGGATACTAACAGTATTTACTACTGCACTATTATTAATTAATTACTAAACCTTTCTAAGTTATCCTTCAAGCCCTTTTAGGCTGTGCTTATGGATAAGCACTAATTGGATAAGTTGCTCAATGGAGCACTTATCCACAGTAACAATAAATTGTTTATTTGAAAAAAATAGCATTTGGTAAATATATTTATTTAAGTGCTTATAAAACTTTAGGGATAAAATAGGTATTATAAAAGTATTATGAAATTTTAGAAATAAAATTTATAGGTGTTTATGAAAGTTTAGAGGTAAAATAGGTATTTTAAAAATATTGCTAAATTTGTAAAATAGCTTACGTAAGTTCCCCTCAATTTTTATTTTTATTTTTTGATTTGTAACTATGTTGTCCTTTTTATTGGCTTTGACAATACTTATATTCATATTCATGAAAACTTAGTCTCTATTTGTTTTTCTTTTCTTAAAAATAATGAACTGTGAACTTGGATTTTATTTATGAATTTTATTACAAGAAATCCCGACGACCTACACGATGCGACTCAATGTCCACCACCATGAATAAAAGCTCAAACCACTCCCATGGTTTCCGCCCTAGTGCTCCAATACGTGGTAAGCACCAAACTCATGGGTGTGGTACATTATCCTCACTATATATAATATATATATATATATATATATATATATATAGATAGATAGATAGAGTGTTGGGATTAGATTAATCCAACCTCGTGTAGATCAATTTAATAAACTCGTCAAGAGTTTTCAGATTATGAGATTCGAGAAATAAAGAGAACAAGTAAAGCAAATTAAATGAAAGACAGAAAATAAAGAGAAGAAGAACACTCGGATTTAACGTAGTTCAACAATCTTGTCTATGTCCACGGAGCGTACTAGAAATCCACTATATCCCCCTCGCCCTCCTCATAGGGGTCGTTACGCCCGTGCCCTCTGCAAGCTGACCAGACAGTTCGACCCGCAATTCGCACCGCACACAAAATGACGTGAGGACATAAAATATCTAGCTCAAGCTCTACAAACCCAACAAATAAAAGATGTAATCAGATCACATAGATTAAAGATAATTATCCAAATAGACGTATAGCTAGAAAAACAATAATAATCTCCTTGTAATTATATTATAGCTAAGGTAGCTCTTGCAATTAAAGGTTATAAAATTTCACTATATTATAAACTTAATTTGAGAACTTTTTTAGAATTTAACTACACAAATTTCTAAAAAGAATATTGATTAAATGCTATATCCATTACAGTACTAATCTAGAGAAAGATATTAAATAATTTACACACACAAATAAATAAATAAAAAATATATAAGAAAAAAAAAAGTTTCAGAGGACTAAGAAGAGAAAGTTAGCAGTGACAGTGTATGTAAATAAGTAAAAAAAGAAATGGTTGAATTTACTAATGTTATTCAGTAACAGAGTGATCCCAAAGTGCAAACTGGGGTAAGATACCTGATTCAAAGTACAAGAAGCACCAAATATAAATAAGGAACACAAATCAAAATAAAAGAAAAGAAAAAGTAGTAAAAGAGAAATAAAGAAAGAAGATTAAAAAAATTAAATTACAGATTACTATTAAAAGAACTCAAAATTTAAGATACTCTTTTTTGTGGGGGGTGGTTTTGTATGCGACATTTGGAAAAGCTATTCGAAGGTCGTTTTCTTCATTCCCTCTCTCTCTCTCTCTCTCTCTCTCTCTACACACAGAGATTAGACAGATTATAGATAGATATAGAGAGAGAACACGACTACACGAAAATAGTTCATGCACCTGTGTTCTTCGGGATTCGCGATCGATCGATCTCGAAGATTTGGAAACTTCTTGATCGTCGGAACCAGAGATTTTCGGAGACAAATCCGTTAAGGTTGGTTCAGAGTTGTTGAGTGCCGGTCATTTAGTGTAAGAAATCATTAGTAGCTTGTTATGTAGATCTGAATCTTTCTAAGTCTTTCTGTGGATTGCAAATATATGCTTGAATTCATAAAGATAAGATGGAGATGGAAGGGTTTGCTAAATCTCCTGCTATTTTTGAGCTAATTTCGTCGGTTTCTTTTACGAAAATCTGCGCTTATGATTGACGCGCTTCAATCTAGTGTTCTTTTTTCTTTCTATTTTCAGAGATTAAATATTTACGGATCGGGAGATCTGTTTAGTTAAATCAGTGCCAAGTCTTTGTTTGATTACGATTTCAGTTTTGTTGAGAAATAGTTTCATGGAGTTTTCAACTATTAGCTAATTGCGTGTAACAGATTGTATCTCTGAGATGATTCCTTGGTTAATCTTTAGCTCTGAGGAACCAAGCCCTTAGCCTTTAATCTCCTCTCTCTCTCTCTCTTTCTCTGCTTTCAGCTTTTTCAAGCTGGTCTAAGCGATTCGCTCCACTTCTCTGGTTGAGATCCGTAAATCAAGAAACCACGTCTCCAATATGATTCTTCAATTAATCCACTATTTTCTATTTAGATCGGAGAAATAAAAAA
>JAUPMG010260882.1:0-35117 GCA_031762675.1 Pachysandra terminalis
TAGAACTAATTGAACTTCCGCTTACGTTTCAATTTGGGTAGCCACTCCCGTAGAGATACGGGGTGAAGGTTACGCTTGGAGTGGAGAACCTATGAAATAGGGAGTTTCCGGTTCGGGTTGTGACAATCATACAATCAATGAGGTTAAATGTTGATCCTAGTATTATATTTTTCATGTATAATCATATACCTATCATATAACTAGAATAGAATGTCTATATAATTCCTGGAAATGAATCCTAATTTACCGCCTCTAACTTTTCATGCAATTATTTTATAGATACAACTCACTAAGTAGTCATCATAATTACAACATGTTCAGTAATCAAAGATCACCTTTGTGTTGTTCCACATAAATAAAATAGTTTGTATTAAAGCAATCGATATTCTAAGCACAACAGTCTCATGTAGATCTTAGAAAATTGCACACACATACATTTCCTAATTACACATAATGTCACAACAACTTAATTTCACAACTATAACATGGTAAACACCACAAAGCATAAGGTTCTTGTCCTAGAAATTTCATCTTAGCATAGTTTGTATTACACTTACGTCCTAGAAAATTGACAACCTTTAGGTTTGTAAAGTTTTTATTCTCACAAGTGGTCATTTAGTGTCGATCCAAAGTTCAAGGATTTATATATCTACAGCTACAATAGTTGTAATGACCATAAATTTTATAAATGAGTTTTGGGCAAAATTTGTGATTTTAAAATTTTTTGAGATGAGTTAATAATTTGGGGATTTTGGAGAAAATTGAGAAAAATGGATTTTTATTGGTTAGCATGCATGGAACTCATACATGAGCACACACATTATCACCCTCACTTAAAATCAATCTAAGGGTGGGGATTTATCACTTAAAGAGAAACCTAGATCTAAGGGCTTAGATTAATGGGTTGGGGTTAAAAGGTTTGAGCTAATCCTAGGCTCATTTCATTGTGTTCGTTGTGCTGAGAAGAGGAGAGCAAGAGAAGGAGAAGAAGCCCTAGAAGACCAAGAAGGAGAGCTAGAGGAGGAAAAAGAAGAGTTCAGCCTGAAGATTTGAAGCCCACGAACAAGGGTTTCGTTTTTGTCTTGAGGTAAGTACATTGCGTACTTCTTTGATTCCATCTTTGAACGATTTCCATAAAGAAATCATTAGTATTGTTTGTGATTACTGATTCTTGTTTAGTTTGACTCATACATTGTATAATTTCATGTTCAGAATTATGCATTTCGTGTCTAGAGATGTGATTGTGCTCAGTTGATGTTTTTATTTCATTTTCCTTTGGATTTGTTTGGTCCAAAAGCATGATGGGTGGTTTTACTTGTTAATGGACTAATTGATGATTTTGGTTTTGTATTGCAGGCTTAGATTGACCCTGGGGAGGAGACCAAATAGGAGGAATTGGAAGAATATCGAACAGGTGCGAAATTTGGACGAAAAACCCAGAAATCGTGGCTGTAGGTGAGTCGTTTGGTCCACTGACGAACTCGCCGACAACAGTCGGTTGGCTAAACTTGTGTACCGAGGAAACCAACTGATGAGTTTGACCTAGTGTGCTTGTCGATGGGTCGTCGGTGGAGCCGACGGACTCGCTGACGAAGTGAAGTGCAGGGTGTCCCTGTCGGTGGATGTGTCGGCCCACCGACGAACTCGCCGACAGGGAGTATGTGAATTTGGTTGCTTGCTATTGGTGAGTGGTCAGTTCGCCGACGACACTCACCGACGCTACCGATGGGCGTCGGTGGATGCATCGGTCCACCGATGGGAACCACCAAGGAGCTTGTTAATTGATTCTTAGACCTGGTAGGTGGACCCGGCAGTCCACCGACCACACCCGCCGATGGGAGTGTTTGAGATAGTCTGGGAGGGAGATTGAGGAGTAGGTTTGGCATCCATGTTTAATGTTGACATCCATGGTTCGTCGTGATGATTGTGATCATTATGGGTTGACTGGAGCGTGAAATCTTTAATGTAGATTAATTGTATTCTCTTGTGTATAACTCAATACTTGCATACCCTTGAGAACGTAAAATAATGAAGTGATGTGTGATTTGGCTAGGATGAACACGAATCATTTTTCCTGTACATGACTCGTAGTAGTTGTAAATAGAAATTGATGCTATAAACTTAGATTTATATGAATGAACGATTGGTGAACCATGTTATGGACATGTGCAGATGCATTAGTTGTTATTCATTTATCTCAGTTCTTGCATACATATAGATGTGAATGATTCATATGGATTGAATGGATCATGTTATACTATTATGATTATACTTTCGCAAATCATGTAGTTGATTGTTATATTTCATGCATTAAAAAGGACGTGCATGCATTGTGGGTTCCTGAGTGAGAACCAAACCTTGGACTAGCATTGGATCCTTTATGAAGGACCACTGGACAACGTGAGGATACTTGGACTCCGAGGTGAGTGCCAAATTAGAGACAATAACTCTGGTGTCCCAATGAGGGACTATATATGTTTAAATGAAATAATGATTTACGGGTGAGGGATTAGCTACCCCAAGAGTCCGAGGACAACTATATATGATATGATATATATAGAGAGAAATATGATTGGTAGGTGTGGAGTCCGGTGATGTGCCACGGAGGGAGCTTCATGCAGATGATGCCCTTGGAGGGAGGTTCACGAAGATGATGCCCTAAGAACCGCCCTCGTGATAGAGGTTGAGAGGTTCCCTATCCAGGTGGAGGATGTGATTCCCTCTAAGAGTTTCGACTCCCTGTGACTGTGCTGTACGCACAGGATCCACTCTCGGCCTTAACCCGACGTGGTTCATGTATTCCGAGATAATGATGCATGTTGGCATAGTGGGATCATGTGGACATTAAACAACACAATACCCAATCACATTCATTGCATTCATGTGTTTGTAAATGGTCATCATGATTGGCTAGCAGATTAAATTGTTCATATCATTCCATATAATGAACAAACCACTTCATTCTATTAAAGGCCTTTGTGGCTCCAACATTTCAGGTACATAGTTAGTACTACTGTGTGGATCCTTGATTGATATGGAGGTGATGACGATAAGACTCGACCTCTTCTGCGTACATGCTGATTGGATGAGATGTATTTTGTTTAGAGTTGATGTACTCTTTTTGTTAGCATATGTATTCAGCCTCTTTTGTACTTATGGACATTAATGATGTATTTTAAACCTCGCATTGTTTTGAACATCATTATGCTCATTTTGCTTCCGCTGAGTATTCTCTGATTTCAGTATTATTCTACTACTTTATGGTTAGTGGTTGCCACCTCCTTGGGTTGTGTCTTTGGAGAAGGGGGTGAGAGTTAGGCTTGGAATCCTAAAGTTATGCTCACATGCGCTCGAGTCGTGCTTTAGAATTTGGGTCGTGACAATAGTCCTATCACCTTACAGAGAAAGTAATGAACACCATCCTACTGTCCAGATTATTCACTAGCCTTTTGTACTTAATGAAAAGTCTCTAAGTATGTTGTGTGGTGGTCCTAATTAATAACATGTAGATCTACATATATTCACATATGAGTACATAAGGATACCACATTACTTAATCACATAATATACTTAAATATATTACACGCAGTACAGAGATGTGGATTACAGGTTCACAGTTTCTATGTTTCCTTCATAGGTTTTCACTATAACCTAAGACTTCCTCAGGCCTAGACAACTTAAACCTAGTGCTTTGATACCACCTCTGTCGCGCCCCAAATCCAAGATATGGGATCTCGAGGATTCCAAGGAACTGACCTTCGGACCCATCGCGTGGATAAAGATATACAACCACAACATCAACCCTTACCTGGTTGAATCAAAATCTCAACAGAACAAATACCAGCAGAAGTCTCTCAAAATTAAACCATTGCTCAACCATAACTAAGTTGAGCATCAACCCACAATATAAAGTAATCAAATATAGTATAGCCCAATGAAAAACAAGTTGAGCTAACAACACATAATCCAAATGAAATAAACTGATACTCCCTATTACAGTTCACTGCCCAAATAGGGTCAAACTAATGTAATCAAAAACCATGAATACACCATCATGAAAATCAAGTACTGAAAATCGAAAGGATCTCTTCTCCAGACAGGCACGTCAAACGAGCAGATGACATGTAGAGATAAGGATCAACCGAAGCCTAATAGTGAAACCCTACGAGACGACAATAACAATTTTATGCATGTAAATCAATGTAATTCATTTCATGCATTTCGCCCAACACATACTATCACATTCATATGTGTATTAATCATGTCATAACACTATGTTTCATATACTAGCATGAATATTACAATCATCATATAAATCACACTTCACATGGAAACCATACCATATCAAGTATAATCATCAATAGTTCATAATCCCCATAGTCCAACTATGTTAATATTACCCACATGATCCCATCATGTTTAAGCAGATTCCATATGGTTCCACCATGTTCCAAACAAACAGTCATACAAGTGTACACATGGTCCCACCATGTTACACAACAACAAAGTTATAGCTGTCACATAGTCTAACTATGTTCCACAACAAGCACCACATGGTTCCACCATGGTACGGTCAATCAACATACAAACATATACCACATGATCCCACCAAGCTACGACCACTTAACCATAAAAACATGTATCATATATCTAGCACATAACCTTTCCTTTAGGGATTTGCACCCATGGAGGAAGTCTCCTGTACTAATCCTTTAGGTACTTAACCCACGGTGGAAACACACCCTTATGCACATAAGCAAACACATAGTCTCACTATGCCCACAAGAAACAACATATCACCATTCTTTTAGGGACTTTCACCCCACAAAGGAAGCCACCTGTACAATCCTTTCCTTTAGGGACTTTCACCCACGGTGGAAACACACCTGTAATTAGAAGATCCCACCTTTCTATGACCAATGCTACTCAATCACAATCATATTCACAATCAGGAAGTCATGATGAATATGCATCACAGTCAAGTCAAACACAATGCAATGCAATGCAAGGTATGATGCAAACATGGAGTGAAATGAGATGCAATGGAATGCAGGGTGTCACCAGGCCTCGCCCAGTCACATGCTCATTCCAACTCATGACCATACGACCCATCCCTTTAGGGACTTGCACCCAAGGTAGAAACACCACTCTTATTCCTTAAGAGACTTTAACTCACGGTGGAATACACCAGTAACACGCTATACTTTTAGGGACTTTCACCCACAGAGGAAGCCACCTGTCCATTCTTTTAGGGATTTTCACCCATGGAGGAAGCCACCTGTATTAGTAACCCTTTCTTTTAGGGACTTGCACCCACAGAGGAAAGCCACCATTCCTATTCCTTAAGAGACTAGCACTCACGGTGGAATGCACTAGTATACTCGCATTTCGTTTAGGGACTTGCACCTACGGTGGAAGCTCACCTGTAACCAAACCTTCATTTAGAGACTTTCACCCACGATGGAATATACTTATACCAAATTTTTCCTTCAAGGACTTTCACCCACGGTGGAATACACCCTTACCATGCATTACCTTTAGGGACTTTCACCCACGGTCGAAGCTCACCTATCCACAACATAATTTGAAGTCAATCAACACAAACATCACACACAGTCTTGTATACTCACAGTACCCTCAATCAGTCATTCAAGTCAACATCATAAAATTCAAACATAAGTTATACAGAAGTCGACCCAAGTCAAACCTAGATCAACATTGGACGCTAAAAACACTAATCACCCAATCTAATCCTACATGACCAATTCTAACTGTACTAATCTTATATTGAGGTCCTAAGACCATATCCAAAACCTTTAAGTTGATAACACCTCATATACCATTTCAATCAGTCCGATAATCCTGAATTTTGGACCTTCTCTTACACTTTCTATGATTCGTCCAATTCTAGACCTTTTGGACACAAACCATCCATACAGGAATGTGCACAACTCAATGAGGATCACTCTCATAAAATTTAAATTTTATTGGACTTCGGTAGCTGCCGAGTCTCCTACCGAGGGTCTCGGTAGCTGATCCAAAGAGTACACCATTTTTCAAAATTTCTGTAGCTACCGAATATCTTACCAAGAAGCTCGGTAGCATTGCTACCGAAGCTTGATAGCATGTCCAGAAAACAAGTAGTTTTGGCTGAATCGGTAGCTACCGAGACTGTTACCGAACATAGAAACTTAGCCATTTTCTGGGTTTCTTCTAGGGCTTTGTGCCTCTACCCAAACCTAGTGTTTTCTAAGGTTTTAATAATCATATTTCAGTCTCTAAAGCCTACTAGTATGATCCAAACATCAAGCACATAAAACCTATATTATTTCCATAGATCTAACAAGTAAATAACATATAATCAATTATAGATCTAAACACATAAATATGATTCATAAGAACTTAAAATAACACATGAAACACAGCAACAAAAGTTAACATGGAAATCAAACAACATGGCAATCTTCCTTCTCGTTTCTATAGATCTTAGATCTAATCATGCTAAACATACCAGAACATATAACCACCTATAACTATAGCATTGAGGTCATCCATAAAATCAGTTACCATAGAAACGCAGGAATCCATACCTCGTTTGCGTATTCTTTCTTTTCAATCTTCCTAACTTTTCTAGCATTATTTCTTCTACGGTATTGCACTATCTTCTTCATCTCTCTTTCCTCTTTTTCCTTCTTTCCTCTTGGTCTCCTCATTCTATATTTTTCTGCAAATCCTCCAAAACCAGAACTTCTTCTTCTTCCTTGTTGTTTTGGACATCCAAGCCTAGAAAGACAATTCTCTCTCCTCTCCTAGCTTCTAGGTTCCTTGGTTTATTTGATCTCTATCCCTTTTTGTTTGTTTGAATTTAATTTAGTTTAATTCAAATTTTCAAACAATAGAGAATCATCCGTAGGATTTACTTAATTTTTTATTTCCATATTTAACCTTTCATTAATTAGTAAATACCTGTTCAACTCCTAATGGACTTTTAATTGGGTTTTGGGCCTAATTCGATTTCTACAAGGTTTTAATCCGAATAGACAAAAGGTCAAACCTTTTAACTAATCATTAATTAATTAGGTAATTGTGACATAGTTTTACATGATTGTCAATCAGTCTAATCCTACATTATGTCTTTCAGAAAATTCCAATGTGTAATTAATAGATTAATTAGGATTTAATCTTTAATTATTCCAGTTGGGTCTGGGTCACTACAACTGGCCACTTACCTTATGGCACCGGTAGAAATGAAGGAACTCAAGGAACAACTTGATGAGCTTATGAGGATGGGATTTATCAGACCGAGTATTTCACCATGGGGAGCACCGGTGTTATTCGTGGAAATGAAGGATGGATCAATGAGGTTGTGCATTAATTACAGGCAACTGAATAGAGTCACCATCAAGAACAAGTATCCCTTACCCAAGATTGATGACTTCTTTGATCAACTCAGAGGAGCTCGTTATTTTTCCAAGATTGACTTGAGGTCGGGGTATCACCAATTGAGGATTAGAGATAGTGACATACAGAAAACAACATTCAGAACAAGGTATGGTCACTATAAAGTTGTGGTAATGCTTTTTGGTTTGACTAATGCCCAGCTGCTTTCATGGACATAACGGGTAGGGTGTTCAGGCCATACTTGGACAAATTTGTAGTCATATTTGTGGATAACATCTTAATATATTCAAAGTCGAAGGAGGAACACGAAGAACACTTGGGCATAGCTTTGCAGACTCTTTTGGAACATCAATTATATGCCAAACTCAGCAAGTGTGAATTCTGGAAATAAGAGGTTAAATTTCTAGGACATGTTGTGTCCATATCTGGAATTTCAGTGGATCCTGCCAAAATAGAAGTTGCTTTGAGTTGAGAGAGATGCAAGAATGTGGCAAAAATCCGAAGTTTTATGGGATTGGCCAGATACTATAGGAGATTTGTGGAAGGATTTTCAAAAATTTCTACTCCTTTAACTAACTTGACAAAGAAGGAACTCAAATTCATTTGGGGCGGCAAGTGTGAGGCAGCATTTGAAGAATTGAAAAAGAAACTGTCCTCAACTCTAGTGCTTGTGATTCCAATCAGTGGGAAGAAACTGTCAATATACACTGATGCTTCATTGATGGGATTAGGATGCGTTCTTTTGCAAGAAGGGCAAGTGGTGGCTTATGCTTCTAGACAACTCAAGGTACATGAGCATAATTACCCGACGCATGACATAGAGTTAGCCGCAGTAGTGTTCGCACTGAAATTATGGAAACATTATCTTTATGGAGTGGACTTTGAACTATTTACTGATCATAAGAGTTTGAAGTATTTGTTCACACAAAAGGAATTAAACATGAGGTAGAGGAGGTGGATAGTGTTAGTTAATTATTACATAACTACTTTTCAGTACCACTCGGGTAAGGAGAATGTGGTCGCAGATGCCTTAGGTAGAAAGCCCCGTAATGTGTTAGCTTGCTTATTGAGACAAGAATAGAATTTAATTGAAGCCTTTATTAGCTTGAATGTCCAATATAATGGAAAAGGGAGTGGCGGACTATTATTCAGCTTGGTAACAAGACCATCTATAATGGACAGAATTGGACAAGGGCAGAAAAATGATCTAGAACTACAGTTACTGGAAGCAGATGAGTGAAGCCAGACTGGGTGATATTAGCAGTTGGAGTAATCCGATATCGGGGAAGACTCTGTATTCCTAAAGATGAGACGATTCGAAACGAAATCCTCGGAGAAGCGCATAAATATAGATATTCCATCCATCCTGACGGTACAGAGATGTATCAAGATTTGAAGAAAGCATATTGGTGTCCAGGAATGAAGAGAGATGTAGCTCAATTTGTGTCTCGATGTTTTACTTGTCAGCAAGTTAAGGCGGAACATATGAGAATGGCTGGATTGCTTCAACCATTGCCTGTTGCAGAATGGAAATGGGAACACGCAACTGTGGACTTTGTAGTAGGATTGCCTAGATCAAAATGGGGAAGTGACTCGATATGGGTGATCGTGGACAGACTAACTAAATCAGTTCACTTCCTGCCAGTAAAGATCACAGCTTCCAGAGATGAGTTGGCACGATTGTATGTCAAGGACACAGTCAGAATACATTGGATGCCAGTTAGTATCATATCTGATTGGGATACCAGATTTACATACGAATTCTTGGTGAGTTTACAGAAGGCATTGTGCACTCAACTAGACTTCAGCACTGCCTTCCACCCACAAACAGACAAATAGACCGAAAGA
Source organism: Pachysandra terminalis (assembly GCA_031762675.1). Lineage (NCBI taxonomy): Eukaryota > Viridiplantae > Streptophyta > Magnoliopsida > Buxales > Buxaceae > Pachysandra > Pachysandra terminalis. Next base: position 9,250 of record JAUPMG010260882.1, read on the forward strand.
GTTAATCAGATACTCGAGGGTATGCTCAGAGCCTGTGTATTGGACTTTAAAGGAAATTGGAGTGACCACCTCCCATTAGCTGAATTTTTCCTATAACAACAGCTACCAGTCAAGTATTGGAATGACACCATTTGAGGCATTATATGGAAGATCATGTAGGTCGCCTGCATGTTGGACTGAAGTGGGCAAGAGTAGCATGCTTGGACCGGAGATCATCCAAGAAACCACTGAGAAAGTGAAAATTATCCGAAAAAGGTTATTAGCAACTCAAAGTTGACAAAAGAGTTAAGCAGACCGTAGAAGACATGAGCTGGAATTTGAAGTTAGGGATCATGTATTTCAAAAAGTTTCACCAATGAAAGGCGTACTGAGATTTGGAAAGAAAGGGAAACTAGCACCTCGTTTCATTGGATCCTTTGAGATACTGGAACGCTTAGGAAATGTTGCATACTGTCTAGTCTCACCGTATCAGTTGGGAGCAATCCATAATGTTTTTCACGTATCAATGTTAAGGAAATATGAACCAGATCCTACACATATCATTGATTGGACTGAATTACCATTAGAAGAGAATGTGACTTATGAAGAGTCACTGGTGAGAATCTTGGATTGGAAAGAACAAATACTAAGAACGAAAACCATCCCACTAGTGAAAGTGTAGTGGAGTCATCATGATGAAGCAGAGGCTTCTTGTGAATTGGAATCTAAAATTTGGAGACGATACCCGACATTGTTTGATAACCAAGGTATGTATTAAATTTCGGGACGAAATTCCTTTAAGGGAGGTAGAATGTAGTGACCCTTGATAATTAAATGCTCTTTAACCCTTTAATTGAACCTTAGGATCTAATTGAAAGAGGAAGGGCTGACCTAGACCATTATGTAATTTTGGAGAATTTCTGATAACTTACGTTAATTGTTGAACATTAGGTGGACTAGGTTTGGACCCTACACTTTAAACTGGATTTGGAGCATGGACTGGTCAAATGGCCCATTGGGCTTAAGGTGCGGTTAATAAGGTCATTTCAACTTAATTTGAATTAGTTAAGATAAGGGAACTCTCCCACTAACCGATGTTCCTTCCAAATAGAGAGAGGGAAACGTTCTTTGCTTTACACGGCCAAAACAGAAAAGGGAAGAAGAAAAGAAATCCAGGTTGAAGGAAAAAGAGAAGAAAGGAAGAAGGTGAAGAAAAGCTAGAGAAATGAAAGATCTACCATCTCAAGTTGCAAAAAATACAAGGCTAAAGAGATAGGGATTCTCCATTGATCTTATGCTAGTTATGTTCATAGATCTATAATGATGCTATAGATACACGTATAGGTGATTTGCATGATTCTTTGATCAAGCATGATCTGATCCATATTTAAATAAGATTATATCGTATTCTTCACATTCGTATTGGATATTACTTGTATTGAATGATGTTGTGATTAAATCATGTGTTGGTGATTATATGATGTTCTTCATATTTCTATCGAATAATATGTGTAGAAAAGACTATGATAGTGTGAATCTAGATCTTGGATAATTAATGTTTATGATGATGCAAATCCATGAATATGTAGTAGGTTTTGTGTAATAGAATATAGTTGAGTTAATGATCATATAAATTAAGGATTTAATGCTAAAAAGTGTAAAAATAGGATTGTGAGAGTGTGGGCACGAAGCCCTATGAGAAAAACCAAGTTCTGGACTGAATTACTCGTTGAGCAGATAGCGAGACTACCGAAAATTCCCAGAAAATATGACATTCTAGACAATCTGCCGAGGCTCGGCAGATCATGTACTGAGCTTCTTAGTAGGACCCTCGGCAGATACCGAGCATCTACCGAAGCCCAATTGACCGCAAATTTCATGGGAAGCTCCCATATGAGGTTTTGGATATGTGTATGATGTTGGTTTGTTTGCAAAATGAATAATAATGGTCGTATGATAAGAAGTGTATAGCTCTCTAGATTTTCAGTTTGAATTGGTAGTATATGCTGTGATGTGAACTGATTGTGACTCTTAGGGAATTCTTATGTGATTTATAATTAATGGGTGAGTGGTGCTGGGAGCATCCACTAGATGTTAATGTGATTGACTGTGATATTTGATTTGTATGATGTATGAGTGGTGCTGGGAGTATCCACTGGATGTCAGTGTGACTGACTATACTGTCTGATCTATGTATGATGTATGAGTGGTACTGGGAGTATCCACTGGTTGTCAGTGTGACTGACAATGCTATCTGATCTATGTATGATGGATGAGTGGTACTGGGAGTATCCACTAACTATGTGTATGATTGATAGTGATATCTGAATTTTGTATGGTTTGTGAGTGGTGCTGGGAGCATCCACTGGTTAACATTATGATGGGGTGTGACTCTATATGAGCTCACCATAGAATAAGGAGTACTGGTAGTATTCTGCTTTGTGGTGAAAGTCCCTTAAAGAATAGGTCTTACTGGTGTATTCTACCATGAGGTGCAAGTCCCTTAAAGAACAGGAATAGTGGCATTCTACTGCAAGTCCCTTAAAGAATGGATTGATCGTTGATTGAGCATGTCGTTAGGTTAAGCCTAATTACTCTTGTGTGTACACCATCATCCGCATCTCATTGTGCATACTTGCATCAAATCATGTTTCATTAATCATCTACATATATTTGACTTGAAGTGAATGTTTACGTGTACTTTCATGTGGATTGTATGTTGTGGCATGGTGGGACCATGTGGTATATTGTCAATGCATGTTGAGATCATTTAGACTGTGTTTTAAGGCATAGTAGGACCATGTGGATTTGGTGTTAATGGATGATGGGATCATGTGGACCTTATAACTTGTCATGGTGGGACCATGTGAATGAATTGTTGTGATGTGATATGGTTATATGTGTGACTTTCGACTATAATGGGATTATGTGAGAACCTTGATGGCATGTAATGGGATTACAATGTGCTATGTGATATACTTATTGAATGGTATGTTTAATATTAATAGTTAAGCATGCTAATACACTGTGAGTGAAGTATTATGTGTTGGATGACTTTGTATTAATGAATCTGTATTGTTATTCATCTATGGAAATAACCATTGTAATTTCTTTGGATTTCTCTACGAGGCTTTTGCTGACCCTATGTTGAAACAGGTAATCAGTTCATTTGAGAAGCGGGTCGGGAGAGGAATTTCTTTAGATTCGGATACTTGAATAATACAATGGATTATATTCTGTTTTTATTATTGACTTTTGTTTTGACCCAAGGGGGCTTTAAAGTTGTAATAAACTAGATATTCTTTTGGTTGGTGGGATTAAGCTTAACTTGCATTAGTTAAGTTAAAGGTTTTAAATTGTTCAGTCTTCCGCTGATTTATGTTATTATCTCTGATTAACCATGAGAGTGGTTATGGGTTATGAATGTCTATCCACATCCATGCATTGGATCCGAAGGTTATTCCCTTGGAAATCCTCGAGATCCTATATCTCGGATTTGGGGCTTGACACCAATGCACCAGCAGCGTTCATGGACATGATGCAAAGGATTTTCAGTCCTTACCTTGACAAGTTTGTAGTTGTGTTCGTGGAAGACATCTTGGTTTACTCTAAGACCAAGGAAAAGCATGAGAAGCATCTAAAACATACTTTACAGACTTTGGCAGATCACAATTTGTATGCCAAGTTCTCTAAGTGTGAATTCTGGAGAGAGGAGGTCAAACTCTTAGGACACGTGGTGCCTAAGCATGGAATTACAGTAGATTCGGACAAGGTAGTGGCGGTACAAGATTGGGAACAACCCAGAAATATTTCTGAAATTAGAAGCTTTCTTGGTCTAAGCAAGATACTACTGACGGTTCACTGAAGGGTTCTCTCACATTGCAACACCTTTGACGAAGCTCACAAGGTCAACAAGCATTCACGGAGCTTAAGGAAAAGCTAACTACAACGCCCATACTAGCTATTCCTGTTAGTGGTATGAAGTTCGTAATCTATGCAAATGCGTCGTTGTTAGGACATGGTTGTGTCCTAATGCAAGAAGGGAAGGTAATCGCGTATGCATCAAGCCAACTCAAGCCACATAAGAGGAACTACCCCACACATGACTTAGAACTTGCAGCAGTAGTTTTCGCACTTAAATAATGGAGACATCATTTATACGGTGAAGTTTTTGAAGTCTTCTCAAATCACAAGAGTTTGCAGTACCTTCTCTCACAAAAGGACTTAAACATGCGACAAAGAAGATGGATGGAGTTACTGAAAGACTACGATTTTTCATTACAGTACCATCCCGACAAAGCTAATGTAGTGGTGGACGCGTTAATTCGGAAACCTCGCAGCATGGTGGCACACATGATGGTTCAAGAATGGCTCATGTACGAGGCACTGTCTGAGATGCACGTGGAAATAAAAGAAAAAGATCAAGGTGTGAAGCTGTACAACATCCTTACTAAACCAATATTGAAGGCCAGAATTGTTGAACTTCAGGCTAAAGAGAAGTGGATGCAAGACTTAGCCAATTGTCACGACCCAAATTCTAAAGCATGTCTCACACTCACGTGAGCATGGCTTTAGAACTCCAAGCCGGACTCTCACCCACTTATAATCCAATCGTATACTCATTGTGGGTGGAAAACCACAACATATAAGAGAGAATCCTATGATAAGTTAGGATACGCAGTGGAAGATAAATCATAGAACATGTATAAGAAACTATAACATGTATCTAGCGAGTAATATCAAATAAAGTCTCCTCACGCCTCAGCAGGTCACAGGTGAGGAAACAAGATAAACCCCCAAACAAAAACATAAGGGGCAACCCAAGAGTAAACATATGAACAAAATATTATGGAGTCTATACGCTCCCCTCCTCTCAATTCCCTTAAATACATACCTACCGATATAACGATGAACAAAAAGAATCTAAATAAAAGCCCACGGTCTTCTTGTCCGACTCAGTAACCTCGGCCACAGTCCTCGTCCTGCCTATAGTACTCTCCTGAAATGTTTGGAGTCAAAGGCTTGAGCCACAATCTCAGTAAATACAATGTACAGATAGAGTGTGATTAACTAGGATGCCTGTGCATGCATGAGATGCCATGATCTATGCAAGGGTTCATTTATTTATATGCAATGACATGAAAAGACCCAACAATTGGTTTAAGCAATCACGTGGATGCAAATGAATGTCGTTGATATTGTGAAGTGATATGCCCATGCAAGATCCAGATTGTACCACCATGTATCCATTCTGGGATACACAGCTCCTTTCGGGCTAAGGATACCTCGCAGATTCTGTGTGTACAACACAGTTTTAAGGGAACTGCGACCCCCAGGAATTCATGCCCTGCTTTTATTTTTATCGGGGACAGACCATCTGAACAGGATAGTCTAAGGGCATCATCTTCGTAAACTTACCTCCGTGGCACAACACCCGCTTGCAACTATCAATCGAATTTACCCTCTATATATATAATACGCTATATATAGGTATCTGTGAGCTCTTGGGGTAGCTAATTCCTCACCCTAAATCATCTTGGATTTATAATATATATAGTCCCCCATGGGACACCAGAGTCATATCTCTCATTTGGGTCTCATCTTAGAGCCCTAGTATCCTCACATTTTCCCTCTCGTCCTTCTCAAAGGAATTAAGGGTAATCTGCGGTCTAAGTCCTCACAAGGACTGTACATGCATAAGATTAGCAAACAACTAAATGTATGCGTCACAATCATTTAAGATTTCTACTATGCTTCAATCAAGTAATAAGTATGAAAGGAAAGCATGTATCATGAGTCTCACAGCCATACAATGATATGAAGTAAAAATATATAACATTGGTCACCCAACATGCTTCAAACACATAATAAGTATGAAAGGAAGCATATAATATTAGTTACATAATTCTCAATGGAACGGGACGAATGTCACACTAGAATTCCCCTTTAAATCTCAGTCAGCTGCCTGCCTCGGCGGGTCTCGTCGGTTGGCTGATGTACTCACCGACAGGGACCAAAGTTACACTGTTGGTGAGTCCGTCGGCGGACTGACAACTCGCCGAAATCAAAGCCCCAAATCAAAACCTCATCGGTGAGTCCCGTCGGTGTCACCGAAGGATCCACCGATGCCCATCGGTCCTGCCGACGACTAACTGACCGTCAATCACCAAAAACGCACTCCCTGTCGGCGAGTCCCTCGGTGGACCGACACACCCACCGACAGGGCCTGTCTGCAACTCTTATGGTCGGCGAGTCCGTCGGTCTCACCGAAAACTCACCGACCGAACACCCAAGTAAGGTCTCATCGGTCTATTTGCTCGGTGGGTGGAATTTACCATCCGAGTACCATCGGCGAGTGTCGTCGGTGGACCGACCGACTCGGTGACAGACGCGATTTCTGGGTTTTCTCTCCCAGATTTCGCACCTGTCCATTTCTAGGTCAATAACCACCTAGGATTCCTGTTTCCTGGGCAAAATGAATCTAGAAATGAAGGGAAAACATTACCAAACATTCAAATGAATAAATCCAATCATAAATGAACATCCAAACCAAGAATCAAACAAAATATCATTCCAAATCCCATTTCAGCAGTTTTTACCTAAAACATGGAAAGCTAAATTTCATTCAATCATAACTTAAGCATGAAATCAGGAGTCTCATCTATCAAAATTCACATGAGCATTTCAAAACATTCCAACGAGTCAAAATGCTCAACAAAAATCTCAAAACTCCGAAGATATTACACAATAAATGCACACAATGCACTTACCTAGCACAAGCAAGTCCTTTTGCACGAAAATCTGAGTTGAAGCTTTGGTTCCTTGCTAATCCTCTTCCTCTTTCCTTCTTCATTAGAGCTCTCCAACACCCTTCCCAGCCAAACACAACACAATGAGCAAAAGAAAGATTTAGGGTTAGCCTAAACCCTATTCTCTTATGAGAACTAATCCTAGTGCTTCCCCTTGGATGGGAGAGTTAATCTCAACCATCCAAGCTCTTTAAAAAGAGAGGCTAGGGTGTAGGGAAAGGAACACAACAAGTGCCTTCAAGAGCTGGCCACAGAAATTGCCAAAATGCCCTTGAGAACACAGAAATTACAGAAATGCCCCAAATAGAAGAAATAGCAAATATGTGGAGTGTTACAACTTACCCCCTAAAAAGGATTTTGACCTCGAAATCAACATACCTGGTCCTCGTAGAGGTAAGGATACTCCCGACGGATGTGCTCCTCAAGATCGCAAGTGGCATCTGACTCGCCGTGGTGGCTCCACTGAATCTTCAACATCGGGGTCACTTTCGTGCGCAAAACTCTATCTTTGTGATCCAGCATCTTAACTGGGGCCCCTTTATAAGAAACGCCCTCATTAATGGATTTGGTCTGCCAATCGATGATGCTCATAGGGTCGGGATGATATTTCTGTAGCATAGACACGTGGAAGACATTGTGGACTTGTGACATATCTGGCGGTAGGAGTATTCTGTAAGCGACTTCCCCCACTTTCTTGATAATCTCAAACGGTTCCACGTACTTCGGTGCCAACTTACTTTTCTTCCCGAATCGGAATTCTCCTCTCATCGGTGAAACTTTGTGGAATACCCAATCTCCCACTTCAAACTCTAGCTTGCATCTCCTGGTGTCGGCGTAGCTCTTATACCGGCTCTGTACTGTGAGAAGCCTATCTCTGATTATCTTGATATTTTCCGTCGTCTCAAGAATGATGTCTGCTCCCATGTCCACAGATTCTCCTCCCTCGTTCCAACACAAGGGCGATCTGCAGCGTCGTCCGTACAAAGCTTCGAAAGGCACCATGCCGATGCTAGCTTGGTAACTGTTATTATAGGAGAACTCCACCAACGGTAAGTGCTCGCTCCAGGATCCTCCGAAGTCTAAGACATATGCCCTCAACATGTCTTCAAGAATCTGGTTTACTATCTCTGTTTGCCCGTCCGTCTGGGGATGGTACGTTGTGCTGTAGTTCAGTGTGGTGCCTAACGCCTTCTGTAGACTCTTCCAAAATTGGGATAAGAAGTGAGAATCTCTGTCCGACACAATAATGATGGGCACCCCGTGAAGTCTCACGATCTCCTTGACGTACAACTTGGTTAAGTCCTCGGTAGTAGCAGTGGTGCGACTTGGAATGAAGTGTGCAGATTTGGTGAGGCGATCGACAATGACCCAAAGCATATCTTGACCCAACCGTGTGTGCGGAAATCCCACAATAAAATCCATGGAAATGTGCTCCCATTTCCATTCTCTGAGCGGCAAAGGCAAGAGTGTACCTCCTGGCTTCTGGTGTTTCACTTTTACTTCCTGACATACTGCACAGCAAGCTGTAAATTTGGCGATGTCCGCTTTCATATTCTTCAACCAATAGTATCTCTTCAGGTCCTTGTACATCTTGGTGTTTCCCAGGTGTATGGAGTAGCGCGATCTGTGAGCTTCTCTCAAAATCTCGTTCTTCAAATCATCGCTGTCTAGTACGCACAGTCTGCCTTGCATTCTGACACTGCCGTCCTCTTCAGTAGAAAAATCCGGCTTGTGCTAGTCGCTAGCCAAACCTTGTAGCCATTCGTCGTTCTTTCTGCTCCCAAGAACCTATCTTTCAAACTCGGCTGGACGACAAGGGTGAATAGTCTGGCTCTACCTTGGCGAATACCACTCTGACTCCCACATCTGATAGTGCTTCAAGGAGACTCCATTCTTGGACTAAAGGTGTGCAAGTAGACTTCTCGGTTTCTTGCTGAGAGCGTCAACCACTACGTTCGCCTTCCCCGGATGATACTATAGAGTGAAGTCGTAGTCATTCACCAGCTTCATCCATCAGCGTTGCCTCAAATTCAACTCTTTCTGCGAGAAAAGGTACTTCAAGCTTTTGTGGTCCGAAAAGACTTCAAACGTCTCGCCGTACATGTGGTGCCTTCAGATCTTGAGAGCAGAGACTACAATAGCAAGCTCTAGGTCTTGGGTCGGATAGTTCTTCTCATGGATCTTCAACTGTCGGGAAGCATATGCCACAACTTTCCGATCTTGCATAAGCACACAGCCTAATCCCAAGAGTGAGGCGTCGGCGTAGATCTCAAGTGGAACTCCACTCTGCGGAAATGTCAAAACTGGGGCGGTAGTCAGCCTCTTCCCATTCCTCTGACCACTGGTATCTAACATCCTTTCTGGTAAGGCGATTAAGAGGTATTGCAACAAGAGAAAAGCCTTCGATAAAGCGACGATAGTAACCTGCGAGTCCCAAGAAGCTGCGAACCTCAGTCACGTTCCTTGGTCTCTCCCAATCCATCACTGCTTCCACTTTAGCAGGGTCCACTGCTATGCCTTCCTTGGAGACAACATGTCCTAAGAACTTCACTTTGTCTTGCCAGAAGTCACACTTGCTGAACTTGGCATACAACTGATTTTCTTCCTAGGTCTGTAAGGTTATCCGGAGATGATCCTCATGTTCTTCCCAAGTCTTCGAATAGATGAGGATGTCGTCAACAAAAACTACAACGAACTGGTCGAGGTAGGGTCGGAACACTCGATGCATCAAATCCATGAACGCGGCTGGGGCGTTCGTCAAACCGAACATCATGACAACAAACTCAAAGTGTCCATAACGAGTCCTGAAAGCAGACTTCAGGATGTCGCTCTCCTTGATCCGAAGTTGATGGTAGCCCATCCTCAAGTCAATCTTGGAGAAGTGTCTGGCTCCCTTGAGCTTATCGAACAGTTCTTCAATCATCGGCAACGGGTACTTGTTCTTGATAGTAACTTGGTTCAACCGACGATAATCCACACATAGTCTCAAAGTGTCGTCTTTCTTCTTAACAAAAAGAACTGGGGCACCCCAAGGCGACGAACTAGGACGATTGAATCCCAATCGCAACAACTCATCCAACTGCAACTTGAGTCCTCTCAACTCAGTAGACGCCATTCTGTTGGCAGGCAAGGCAATAGGATTTGCGCCCGGCACTAGGTCTATGGAAAACTCCACTTCCCTCCTAGGCGGTAAACTTGGGATGTCCTGAAAGACGTCCCTAAACTGACAAACAACAGGGATATTCTCATATTCGAGCTTCCCTTCCATGGACCACCAATCAAGTACGGCTAACTGATCAGACAGATCAGGTTGACGCCTCTTGAGCCTTACAGACAGTCCTCCACGGAACACGAGGGTTAACATCCTACTATAGCAGTCAATAACAACACGGTATGCTGCTAACCAGTCCATACCTAGAATCACATCATATCTACTCAAATTCAATACAATCAAATCAAACGGTGTTTCGCTCTCTCCCATAGAAACGAGACAAGACTTACACACCCTACTCAGAGAAGTGGGACCCCCCACTGGGCTCTCTAAGGTCAAACTAGGGTTCATAACACTACATTTCAAACCCAAGGTACAAACAAGATCATGTGATATGAATGAATGAGATGCACCTGTGTCGAACAATACAAGTGCATGAGTAGAGAAAAGTGGCAAAGTACCTTCCATCAGTCCTCCCGGCATCCTCGGTTCTTTCGCCTCATCATCAATAGTACTGCCGGCGGAGCTATGGCATGAAATCGACCCTAAGGGGGCAGGTAGGTCCGCTGGGGATGCTGCTGGTAGTGGTTCTGAGGTTGGCGTGGCGGCGCTACAGGTTCTAGCCCTCTCTAATGGAATTGTTGTGGAGGCACTGGTCAGTGCTACTGTAGAGGTGGGACAAACAGGCTTGAGCATAGTGCGGCCGTGGAATCATCTGTGAAGCCGTAGAAGGTCGTGGCGAGGAATCCCTCGTCCACTCGTCTCAATCCTCGGCGGCATCCGGCACGTCTTCTGAAAATGTCCCATCTTACCACAATTATAACAATGCGGCGGGCGGGTGGGGTCCATGTACAATGATCTGTACTGGTGCTCAGGCGTCTGGCTCTTCTCATCCCTCTTCTTACGCTTTTCCTTCTTAATCCCTTCTGGAGGTGCACGGTTACTAAGCTGCTTCTCCTTGTTCTGCTTCTTCTGTTGCTCACAAGCCTTCAAGAACTCGGCGTTTTTCCTCTCTACCTTGTGAGCAACGTCCACTAACTCATTGTACTGTGTGAAGGTTCGAGTAATCAGCTTTCCTTTAATGTTACCCCGCATCCCGTTCTCAAACAGATGTGTCTTCTTCGCTTCCGTGTCGACAACACAAGAGGCGAACTGCGACAACTCTGTGAATTTGGCCTCATATTCGGCCACCGACATAGACCCTTTCTCCAATCTCAGGAACTCAATCTCTTTCTCCTTCCTGATGCTCAAAGGAAAGTACTTCTCTAAGAATACCTCCTTGAACCGATCCTAGTAGACTTCTTCCTCCTCCATAGTAGCCAAGGATGACTTCCACCATCGTTTGGCCTCTCCCTCTAACATAAAGACCGCGATTCGAACCCAATCCACGTCATCGCACTCAAGTGCCTCAAAGATGTGTTCTAGATAGTCTAGCTACCTCTGAGCTTCTGACGGTTCCGTGGGGCCTACAAACTCTGAAGGTTCCAACCTCTTAAACCGCTCCAAGAGTTTACCCGCTTAAATCTCCATAGGCGGGGGCGGAGGTGGAGGTGGATGCGTCTGTTGGTAATGCCCTTGCCTCATCAACTCTACCATGCGTTCCAATGCTCGGTAAACTCCCACCAACTGGGGTTCCTACTCCTCTGGGGATCTCGAAGTGTCCTCTTCGGCCGCTCCTCCTCTCCCTCTTCCCACCATACTGAAACCACACAACAAGGTGAGAAGATAACTTGAGAATAACTCTACAATTATTCTCAACAACATGTGCAAGAGTCAAACACACCCAATGCACATCAACAACCACAGTATCACTAACTCAAGATACTCCATTCTACACTACCACTCAGAATCCACTAAGAAACCATGCTCTGATACCACTTTGTCACGACCTGAATTCTGAAGCATGTCTCACACTCACGTGAGCATGGCATTAGAACTCCAAGCGGGACTCTCACCCACTTATACTCCAATCGTATACTCACCAGGGGCAAAAAACCAACACTTATAACAGAGAATCCTATGATAGGATACGCAGTGGAAGACAAATCATAGAACATGAATAAGAAACTATAACATGTATCTAACGAGTAATATCAAATAAAGTCTCCTCACGCCTCAACAGGTCATAGGTGAGGAAACAAGATAAACCCCCAAAGAAAAACATAAGGGGCAACCCAAGAGTAACCATATGAACAAAATATACTGGAGTCTGTATGCTCCCTTCCTCTCAATTCCCTCAAATACATACAGACCGAAATAATGATGAACAAAAGGAATCTAAATAAAATTCCATGGTCTTCTCGTCCGACTCAGCAACCTCAGGCACAGTCCCTGTCCTTCCTATAGTACTCTCCCGAAATGTTTGGAGAGATAGACTTGAGCTACACGCTCAGTAAATACAATGTGCAGATAGAGTGTGATTAACTAGGATGCCTGTGCATGCATGAGATGCCATGATCTATGCAAGGGTTCATTCATTTATATGCAATGACATGAACAATTCATAAATGACCCAACAATTGGTCTAAGAAATCACGTGGATGCAAATGAATGTCGTTGATATTGTGAAGTGATATGCCCACACCAGATCCAGACTGTACCACCATGTATCCATTTTGGGATACACAGCCCCTTTCGGGCTAAGGATACCTCGCTGATTCTGTGTGTACCGCATAGTTTTAAGGGAATTGCGACCCCTGGGAATTCATTCCCCGCTTTTATTTTTATCGGGGACACACCATCTCACCAGGATAGTCCAGTGGCATCATCTTCGTGAACCTCCCTCCGTGGCACAATACCCACTCACAACTATCAAACGAATTTATCCTATATATATAATATGATATGTATAGGTATCCGTGGGTTCTTCGGGTAGCTAATCCCTCACCCTAAATCATATTGGATTTATAATGTATATAGTCCCCTATGGGACACCAGAGTCATTTCTTTCATTTGGGTCTCATCTTAGAGCCCAAGTATCCTCACGTTTGCCCTCTCATCCTTCTCAAAGGAACTAAGGGTAATCTGCGGTCTAAGTCCTCACACGGACTGTACATGCATGCATGGCCGTTAGGTGCTTGAGATTAGCAAACAACTAAATGTATGCGTCACAATCATTTAACATTTCTACTATGCTTCAATCATGTAATAAGTATGAAAGGAAAGCATGTATCATGAGTCTCACAGTCATACAGTGATACGAATTGAAAATATATAACATCGATCACCCAGCATGCTTCAAACACATAATAAGTATGAAAGGAAGCATATAATATTAGTTACATAATCCTCAATGGAACGGGACGAATGTCACACTAGAATTCCCCTTTAAATCTCAGTCAGCTGCCTACCTCGGCGGGTCTCGTCGATGGGACGATGCACTCACCGAAAGGGACCAAAGTTACCCTGTCGGTGAGTTCGTCGGCGGATCGACGTACTCACCGACGACTCTTCAAACCCCATTATACAATTTGTTTAATATTTTTATGTGCTTCCCCTGTGAGCTAGGAACACAACGAAATAATTTTCAAGAAATTCAAACAAGCATAGAATTACTTATGGCCAAAATACCAAACCGAGGCCTAGACAGGTAGCTCTGCAGCTGCCGAAAACAGTGAAGTTTCTGCATATGCTACCGAGCCTCGGTAGATACCAAACTTGATTCCAATATTAAAGTATTTATTTTATATTTTTCGTGGATTTCCCTATCCGTTAGTAACACAATAGTCCAAGTTTGAGGTCAATTCGATGAGTATAAAAATAGATATGAATTAAACACTGAAGAGGTATCAAAACAAGAAAATGGCCTTCGGCAGGTAGCTCGGTAGCTACCGAGCATCTGCTGAGCTGCAAATGACTTGAAAATTCTTGAAAAGCTCCATGAGAGTATTTTGGGTGTGTTTGTGTGGTCTTGGTTTGTGTGCGAAGTACCTGTATAAGGTTTTGTGCATCAATGTGTGTAAACTGCCTAGTTTTCAATATAAACTCACTGTGTATGGTGTGATATTATATCAGAATGTGATTCTAAATGATTGTATCATGAAATGAATTATGTGATATGATGTTAGGATGAATGAAATTCAAAGCATGAGAATTGGTTGGAATATGGGAAGTGAGCCCTGTATGAGTCATGTGAATTGTGATGTGTATTATACATGAAATATGCATGCTAATATGATATGTAGGTTGTGGTTCTGTCATTCTTAAGATATGCTTGAGTTATGTTGAATGGTCCTTGAGTATCCATGTATTCGATATGTATGAGGTTAGGAATGATGGTCCTGGAGTGACCCATCCATGCATCAGATATGCATAAGGAACAAAAGTTAACATAGTTAGGGGAATTGAGCCCCGTGGGTTGAGAATCCCGCAAAACCATGATGTACACATGGGAGATAAGAGAGCAGTGTCTAGTTGTATTAAAATGGATTCCCAATAATTATTATTACTTGATAAGAGAGCTTCGTCCAACTGTAGTAAATTGGATGCCAAGGTAACTTGGAATCGGCTGATCACCTAATAAGAATTGATTAGTCAGCATTCATACTACGTGTGTTACATTATTTGCATTTGATCTTTAATTTGCATTGCATTCTTGTTTGTGTGCTTGTATCATCATTCCTGTGCTCATAGTACTCACAGTACTCACCTGCATGTATTGCATTGATTGATGTGTAACAATGGTTTGAATTTGGTGTTCATTGTGACAATGGTTTGAATATTGTGTTTGACTTTGGTGTGATGTGTGATTATTATGTGAACTGATCATTGATGTGTGAATGTGATTGTTTGTGTTGTTAATGATATGATGATCAACAAGAGTGAAATGACACTGTTTAGAAGGTACCATGGGAGTTGGTAACCATGGATATGGGTAAGTATCATGGCCGAGTACATGAGTACATGGAATCTATATAGCTTGTGTTTATGTGTATGCCATGACGGAGTTTCATGATGATATCGATAATTGCTTAAGATGAGCATGATGATGAAATGGATTATGATTGTGTTTATGACTATAACTGCGAATGTGATTATGAGTATAACCATGCATATGAATATAATTGTGATGATGGACATATGAAAGCAATAACATGATATTACGATGAATGATAAATTACATGAATTAACCTGTTTCATTATATGATTATGAAAATAATTGCTGTAATTACTTTAGATTATTCCTACTGGGCCTTCAAGCTCAACCCTTATGGTGAAACAGGTGGACCATTAGAGAAGTGGCATAACTAGGACGGGAGGCCTTAACTAGTTGTAAATAAGATAAGGAAGCTTTAAGAATTAGGAATTGCTGATGGACCATGATAGATTTTAATAGTTGTGTTTTGACCCTTAGTGGGCAATAACAATGTAAATGTTAGTTTGAATTCAGATTTTATTCATAATTGTTGATTCTAGTTAATAGAATTGGTTTAAATTTTATCAGACTTCCGTTGTATTTAGTATGCTCTGTCGTATCTCGGGTTATTTGTTGGTTTGGCCGCATCCATAGTTTTGGATCCGAAGATCATTCCTTTGTGAATCCTCGAGATCATACATCTCGGATTCGGGGCGTGACACTTACGGGTAGCGACCAGTAGCCAAACCTTTGTTCTTTCCATTACAAGGCGAGGAATCACACCTCTTGCATCCATTTTACAACCGACTAGCTGGATGGGACTATCTTCGATGCTCCATGTGTACCTCATAGCTCTAGGGACTTTCAACCCATGGGGTCTCAATTGTCCAATCTATTTTCAATCTTTAAGGACTCAAACCCACAAATCCAAGACCAAAAGTATTTGCATACCCTCCATGAACCCGACCATAGTTTCTTGTGTCAACACACACCCACAATACATCATGGTTTGAAGGATTGGACCGATCTGATCTGTATCGTCCGGTCCGTACCGGGATTGGTCAGGACCAGTCCAATCCTAAGCCACGATACAACTATTGTTTCAAATTGCTTTGGATTGGCCGATCCAACCGATACAGGAACAGACCGGTTGGTCCAACCAATCCAAAGTTTTTTTTTCTAATTTATAAATGGAACGGTCCAACAAGTATCGGCCTGGACCGCTCTGATATCGACCGGTCCCGACTGATACCGCTGATACGGCGGCCGTTACCATGATTCCTACGACCGATACCGTGATTCTGACGACCGGTACGGTCGTTCCAGTGACCGGTTGGACCGATCCTTTTTAGAATGGGCGATCCAACTTTTGTACCGCATTCAAATCGGCCAATATCACTAATTTGGACCGAGATCAGTCGGGGCCGGTCTGATCCATGACCTCAAGAATACGAATACCACCCCTATAGCTGAGACTACAAATGGGCTATACCACTATAGTGTATATACCTTGAAACCCCAATGATGGTCGCACACCATCGTTAATTATTATTATTAACCCAAGAACACCACCCCTATAGCTAAGGCCACTAATATGATATACCACTATAATGTGCATACCTTGTAAACCAGTGATGACCACACACCATTATCTAAACAGAGATAAATCACATACCTCCCAAAATAAATTAATTATCGTTTATATTAATGAAAAACTCTTCATATTAATTACCAACATGAGTCAAACAGGTCCCCATAACCAATACAGGTCATGCAACAACCGGTCTAGGCCGTTAGGTAAGTTAAATAAATTACCTGAATTCAAACAGTCGTTGGCAGGTCTTCATTCGACTTTTGGGTCCACTGAACAAAGCAAACATTGGGCAAACAGCCCAGCTCCACTTCTAGGCACACACACACACGCACACCCAATATCAAACAAAACACCAAAAATAAACGCATATCTTATATCGTTGGTGGGTTGGTTAGTCCACCGACCAACCTTCGGCAGCCAAACCCGAGAATAGACACTTAAGCAAGTCCTTCAGTGGATGTGTTGGTCCACCAAAGCTTTTCGGCAGATACAGGTTGGTCCACCGACAAGGTCACCGATCGATACGAACAGAATCCCAGATCACATTGCTTTTTCCAAAGCATATTCATTCTTTCTTAAGTCCATCCTGTATGCCATGCATGACAATGTATAAACACATACAACCCATGCATAAAACATTCATAAAGCATGATTTAAATCCTAGATTGCATCCACTACATGAAACTTGCACATAAACACATATAAGCATAAAAACACATGTTCTAGCATGATCCACTCCATATAATATCACATATATGCATTCAAATTATAATAGAAGCATTCTCTCATCATTATACATTGATCAAACAACACCAAGCATGATTGAGATATATTTTGCATGGATTAGAAACAAGGAAAGTGTCCTTATCTCTTGATTATCTAAGTTTACTGAGATAAGTTGACTTGATGTTTCTTAAGTGTCATTTGGTATATTAATGTATTAATTCTTGAAACACAACTACGGGAACCCAACCATCACCAAGGTGCACTTAACCTAAATTAATTAGCAGAAGATGAAAAGCCATATTGTTTATGAGGATTTATTGATGGAAGGAATCCATATTGTTATATAAAAGGCTCTTGGTCTCTCTCTCTACTCATACAACACACAAAAAAGTGTGGAGCTTGTGGCATCCCATTGTAAATATAAGAAATGGTAAGGGAAAATAGCCCAATAATAGACCGACACGTGTCAGGAGTATAACTGGCACGTGGTAAGGTCCCTATTGATATCGATGGGTAGAACCCTCGGGAACCTCCTAAGGAAGAATCCCTGTCTATTCGGGGAATCGGTTCAAGGAATGTATAGTCGAGACATAGATATAGGGAGAAAGTAGTGCGCTACCATGATGACCCTTTATTACATAAATCACATGATGATCAACACTACACAACAAATATACAGTGAAGCTAATATCAACAGGTACTCCATAGCGCCAGACCCCTTTACGGTAGGATGACGTAAAAAGATACATCTCCATCGTACTCAAAAGTGCCCACCTGCGATGGGACATCCCCTCGGGTTCATGAGAGCCCCACCTGTGCTGCGACATCCTCTCAAGTCATCATACTCGAGGCGCTCAAGTGCGATGGGACATCCCCTCGGGTTCATGAGAGCCCCACTTGTGCTGGGACATCCTCTCAAATTATCATACTCGAGGGCGTCTACCTACAAAGGGACATCCCCTCGGGTTCATAAGAGCCCCACCTGTGCTGGGACATCTTCTCAATTCATACTCGAGGGCGCCCACCTGCAATGGGACATCTGTAGTGACCCGGACCCAACTGGGATAGTTATAAATTAAACCCAACTAATCTATTAATTATAAAGTAGGAGTTTTATGAAGACATCTAGTAGGATTGGACTAGATGACAATTAGGGAAAATAAAAGGGATAATGGCCTAATTAATTATGAATTAGTTAAAGGGCTAGCCCTTTTATCTATTCGGACTAAAACCTTATAGAAATCGAACTAGGCCCAAAACCCAATTAAAAGTCCATTAGGACTTAAACAGGTATTTACTAATTAATGAAGGGTTAATTAAAGAAATAAACAATTAAATAAATCGTACGGATGATTCTCTATTATTTGAAAATTTGAATTAAACTAAATTAAATTCAAACAAACAAAAAGCGATAGAGTTCAAATAAACCAGGGAACCTATAAGCTGGGAGAGGAGAGAGAAGGTCTCTCTAGGCTTGGACGCCCAAAACAAACCAAGGAGGAAGAAGAAATTCATGTTTTGGAGGATTTGTAGAAAAATTTAGAGTGAGGAGACCAAGAGGAAAGAAGGAAAAAGAAGAAATCGAGATGAAGAAGATAGTGCAATACCGTAGAAGAAAGAAGGCTAGAATAGTTAGAAAGATAGAAAAGAAAGAATGCATAAATGAGCTAGGGATTCCTGCATTTCGACGGTAACTTCCTTTATGAATGACTTCAATGCTATACATATAGGAAGGGTTGTATGATTTGTATGTTCAACATGTTAGATCTAAATCAGGAGAAAATGGTAGGAATGATGCTATGATGTTGTTTCATATGATCCATGGTGTTGCTGTGTTTACTGTGTTACTTTGTATTTTTAAGATCCATGTTCATATTTTTACATCTATAGTTGATTATCTGTTAAGTACCTTTTTAGATCTGTGAGAATGAACTAGTTTTATGTAGTTGTTGTTTGGGATTTATGCGTAGGATTTAGAGACTGATTTGTGATGATTAACATATTAGAAATCACTAGGTTTGAGTAGAGGCACGAAGCCCTAGAAGAAACCCAGAAAATGACTAAATTTGTACGTTCGGTAGGAGTCTTGGAAGCTACCGAAATCAACAAAAATTGCTTGTTCTCTGAACATGCTATCGAGCTTCAGTAGCAGTGCTACCGAGTTTCTCGGTAGGATGTTCGGCAACTACCGAGTAGGGACCGAAATGGCTAAAAACATCTTGTTCTCTGGACCAGCTACCGAGCCTCGGCAGCTGAGCTACCAAGACACTCGGTAGGAGACCTGGCAGCTACCAAGGTCCAATGAACCTCAAATTTTATGAGGGTGATCTTCATTGAGTTGTGCACATGCCTGTATGGATGGTTTGTGTGCAAAAGGTCTAAACTTGAACGATTCATAAAAAGTGTAGGAGAAGGTCCGAAACTCGGGATTATCGGACTGATTAAAATGCTATATAAGGTGTTACCAACTCAAAGGTTTTGGATATGGACTTAGGACGTCAATATAAGATTAGTATGGTTAGAATTGGTCTTGTAGAACTAGATTGGGTGATTAGTGCTTTCAGCATCCAATGTTGACTTAGGATTGACTTGGGTTGACTTCTGTATAACTTATGTTTGAATTTAATGATGTTGATTTAAATGACTGATTGAGGGTACTATGAGTATCCAAGACTGTGTATAATATCTGTGTTGATTGACTTGAAATTATGTTGTGGATATGTGAACTTCCACCGTGGGTGAAAGTCCCTAAAGGTAATGCATGGTAAGGGTGTATTCCACCGTGGGTGAAAGTCCCTAAAGGAAAGATTTGGTATGGGTGTATTCCACCATATGTGAGAGTCCCTAAAGGAAGGTCTGGTTACAGGTGAGCTTCCACCGTGGGTGCAAGTCCCTAAATGAAATGCGATTATACTGGTGTATTCCACCGTGAGTGCAAGTCTCTTAAGGAATAAGAATGGTAGCTTTCCTCCGTGGGTGCAAGTCCCTAAAAGAATGGGTTACTAATACAGATGTGTTTCCACCGTGGGTGCAAGTCCCTAAAGGAATGGACTGGTGGCTTCCTCCGTGGGTGAAAGTCCCTAAAAGTATGGCGTGTTACTGATGTATTCCATCGTGAGTGAAAGTTTCTTAAGGAATTGGAATGGTGTTTCTGCCGTGGGTGCAAGTCTTTAAAAGGATGGGTCGTATGGTCGCGAGTTGGAATGAGCATGTGACTGGGCGAGGCCTGGTGACACCCTACATTGCATTGCATCTCATTTCACTCCATACTTGCATCATACCTTGCATTGCATTGCATGGTGTTTGACTTGACTGCGTTGCATATACATTATGACTTCTTGATTGTGAATGCGATTGTGATTGGGTCGCAATGGTCATAGCATGGTGGGACCATGTGGTTACAGGTATGTTTCCACCGTAGGTGTCTAAGTGCCTAAAGGAAAGGATTGTACAGGTGGCTTCCTCCATGGGTGAAAGTCCCTTAAAGAATGGCTATATGTTGTTTCTTGTGAGCATAGTGAGACTATGTGTTTGTTTTGCGTTTGCTTATGTGCATAAGGGTGTATTTCCACCGTGGATGTAAGTCCCTAAATGAGTTTTATAGGAGACTTCCTTCGTGGGTGCAAGTCCCTAAAGGAATGGTTATGTGCAATATATGTGATACGTGTTTATATGGTTAATTGGCCGTAGCATGGTGGGACCGTGTGGTATATGTTTGTATGTTGATTGGCCGTAGCATGGTGGGACCATGTGGTGCTTGTTGTGGAACATAGTTAGACTATGTGACTGATGTGACTTTGTTGTTGTGTAACATGGTTGGACCATATGTACACTTGTATGACTGTTTGTTTGGAACTTGGTGGAACCATGTGGAATCTGCTTGAAGGAGATGGGATCATGTGGGTAATCTTAACATAGTGGGACTATGGGGATTATGAACTATTGATGATTATAACTTGATATGGTACGGTTTTAATGCGAGTTGTGATTTTACATGATGATTGTAGTATTCATACTAGTACATGAAATATAGTATGATGACATGATTAATACAGATATGACTTTGAAAGTGTATGTTGAGTGAAATGCATGAAATGAACTGTATTGATTTACATGCATAAAAGATGATATTGTAGTCTCGTAGGATTTCTCTACTAGGCTTTGGCTGATCCTCATCTCTACAGGTGATCGGATTGTCTGAGTCCTGGCTGGCTTGGCTTCTGGAGATGATGTTTTGAGATACATTGGTTTATGAGACTATATGACTTTACTTTTATGTTATTTTCATTTACGTTGGTTTGACCGCATGGAGGGCGAAATTGTAATAGAGTTCTTCTGGACTTTATTATTTATTGTGGGTTGATAGTTCAACGTGCTTGGTTAGGCTATGGTTTTAATTCTGATAGACTTTCGCTGGTATTTATTCTGTTGAGACTCTGATTCAACCAGGTAAGGGTTGATGTTGTGGTTGTTTATCCGTATTCACGTGGTGGGTCCGAAGGTCGATTCCTTGGAATCCTTGAGATCCTATATCTCAGATTTGGGGCGCGACAGAGGTAGTATCAGAGCACTGGGTTTAAGTTGTCTAGGCTTTGGGAAGTCTTAGGTCATAGGGAAAACCTAGGATGGAAACATAGAAACTGTGAACCTAGAATCCACATCTCTGTACTGTGTGTAATATATTTGAGTATATTATGTGATTAAGTAATGTGGTCTCCTTATGTGCTCATATGTGAATATATGTATATTTACATGTTATAAATTAAGACTACTACACAACATACTTAGAGACTTGTAATTAAGTATAGAAGGCTAGTGATTAATCTGGACCGTAGGAGGGTGATCATTACTTTCTTTGTAAGGTGATAGAACTATTGTAGCTGCAGATACATAAATCCTTGAACTTTGGATCGATAGTAAATGACCAGTTGTGAGAAGAAAAACTTTACTAACCTAAAGTTTGTCAATTTTCTAGGATGTAAGTGTAATTACTTCTTGAAATAAGATGCAATTTCTAGGACAAGAACCTTATGCTTTGTGGGTTTACCATGTTATAGTTGTTAAATTAATTTTCTGTGATATTGTGTATAATTAGGAAATGTATGTGTGTGCAATTTCCTAGGATCTACATGAAACTGCTATGCTCATAATATCGATTGCTTTAATACAAGCTATTTGATTTGTGTGAAACTACACTAAAGTGATCTTTGATTATTGAACCTGTTGTAATTATGATGATTACTTAGTGAACTGTATCTAAGAGATAATTGCATGAGAACTTAGAGACTTGTGAATGAGGATGTATTTCCAGGAATTACATAGAAATTCCAATCTAGTTAGATGACAGGTATATGATTATCGTACATGACACGTATAATACTAGGATCAACATTTAACCTCATTGATTGTATGATGAACTAAGGAGTCGGTAGGAAGGGATAGTAAATGAACTTAGACATGAGGTAAACTAGATGATAGCTGGGTTGGATTATGATGAACGGTCGGTTGAGAATTTCTAGAGGATACCAAACGTTAGTGCACAATGAAGTTAAGGCTATGAACTCTTCAAATAAAACACTGGTTCAATGAACCATAACAGAAATAAATAAAATAATAAAATTTTTATAAGAAATTTCTAAGAAGGTAAATAATTAACACCAATTATTTTATATGGATATTTGCTGAATAAAAATAATTGAGCTATAAACCAGCATTTATTTTTAATAAAACAGATTATTTAACTTCCTAGACTTGGAAATTAACCCATTAACTTAACGTATTTTTAAATAAAAATGTATATAGTATTATGCAGATATTTTTATATGAAAATGTCAAGAATAATTCAAGAAAAATTATAAAAAATTTTAATTTGAAAAATCAATTGAAATTGATTTCGGTAGGAGTCTCGGCAGCTACCGAGTGCTACCGAATTCAGCCGAGAGGCATAAATAGGGGAAATTAGAACACAACTTCATTCTTCCAAAACCAAAAACCCTAAGCTTCTTCTAGGGCATCTCCTAGGATCCAAGAGCTTCATCCAATTCCATTGTAAGGGACTCCTCTTGCTCTACTATTCAGTAAGATCTCATTCCTTGCTTTCGATCCCTTCCCTTTGATTTGTGTATTTTCTTCCCTAGATCATGGCTAGAACCAAACTGACTCAAGGACCTCCTCCTAAGAAGAAGGCCAAGGTTACTAGACCTCCCACATCTTCATCCCGGAGATCTCAAGCTCCATTACCCCCGCATCAGTTGTATCCAATCCTGAGGGAGAGGATTCACCACCACTTGGCACTATGCCAAACCCTAGGACCCAGGTTCTTCGGGTGATGCACTGGCACCCAATGAGTATACAGACCAGAAGCTACTCATTGAGAAGAGAGTAGACAGACAGGCGGTTGCAGACTATCGGGTAGCGAAAATACTGCAAGCTGTGGGATGGGAAGCCATCCTAGATTGGGCTGGAATAGCACATCCATCTGTGGTCTCGAACATGTATTCCAAGATCACTTACACGGACTTCGACACCATGACCATGACCATCACCTTCGGCCTATACGGCAACAAATGATTCCTTAACTTGTCATTCGTTTCAAGAATGATGAGTGTGCTGATGAACAACCTCCATTCGACCGTTCTCGACCCCACAGAGGAAGAGAAGATAGAGATGACCCGACTTATCTGCGGCGGGAGAGTGAGGTGGAATGACGACAACTCCCTGAGTGCGTCCAAGCTTCTACCCACCTATCGCATTTTGCACAAGTTGTTTGTCTCGAATGTTTACCCTCGATCGGGGAATGTCACGGAGCTTACACCATACATGGCCTCAGTCCTGCACCAGATCGCCCTAGGCACACGAATCTGCCTTCCATCACTGGTTCTCACGCATATCATCAAATTTGTGAGGACCTAGAGGAGAGGAGGAGCATTACCGTTCGTACACTTGATGTGCGTGGTTACTGACCATTGGGGAACGCCGATAGCATCCCCACAGGCTGGAGAGACTAGCTCACCATTCAGAGTGACGAACCTCCAGAGGATGGACCTTCCATTTCATGCCAGGGTGGACATACCTAGAGCACCAGCAGCGGCCCGAGTAGAGCCACAGAGTGTTCCCTCCGAGTACCATCCCGAGGAGTCTTCCTCATCGGCACCGCCTCCAGTCACCCTAGAGACCAGGATGACTGCACTAGAGGAGGAGGTTAGGCAGAGCCGGCAGGAGATTTCCATGCTCCGAGAGACAGTGGTAAAGGCAGTCAGCTTCTTCCAAAATGTACTCAGTGGCTGCAAAGCCAATGATGCAGTCCCGACCGCACCACCATCCCCTTCCAGAGCTCTTAGGAGACGCTCCATATAGTTTTCCTTCCATGTTTCAGTTATCAGTTATATTTTCTTCCTTATATTGTTTTTGCTTCAGTTTTTGGGTATGACCATCTGCGAATGGTCAGTAGTAAAAGAAGGATGAATAGAACCTTTTGCACTTCTTTCTTTAAGATTAATGAAATATTTAAGTTCAGTTTCATAGTTGAATTTCTTATGTTTACTAACTCTTATAAATTTTGAACTATGTATCTATATATATATATATATTAATAATTTTGATGACTAAATATCATAAAGGGAGGGGGGGAGAATGTATTTTTAGGGATTTTAACTAAAGAATGCATGTCAGTAGTTCCCCTTCTTGTTGTATGCTCGAAAGGATAGAAAACCACTTTATTGTTGCCTGTTCGTGATGTTCGGTGACCTCCTAGGTGCGCTGAACGGGTCACCAATCTTTTTCTGGGCCACAGGCGAACTGTTCGGTACACCGAACAAGTCGCCGAGCATGAACACCCCACCGAGATGGTTTCAGTACACCGAAGGGTACGCCAAGTACACTTCGGTGCCTCGAATAGTGCGCCGAAGTGGTCACCGAGACTTAGGCCCTGGTTATGTTGCCGAGTCTCAGTTCGATCCGCCGAGCTGGTCGCCGAGTAGGCTTCGATGCGCCGAGGTGGGTTTCGGTGCGCTGAAAGGTGCACTGAAGACCTCACCGAACCTGTTAATTTTCCCTACATACTAATGTTTATAGTTGATATATAATTGTTTGACTTGTGATTCAATTTGAGGGTATATGTATTCAAGTGTGATGTTGTGCTTGAATCCTAGTGTGATTATTTGTATACATGCCCCTTTATGGATCCGTCCCCATGTATAAATGAAATATGATGTTAGTCATGGTTGAGCATGATGTTTTAATGAGTTCAGGGCTACCGTTGCTATACATGCCTCATCATGGCTATTTGTGTTGATAAATATTAGAGTTGATTGGGAGGAATAATGCACTTGTATCTGTTTATGGATCTGATGCACCCCATATGAATACATAGATTTATTTATGTGACTTTCTAATTACGGTCCTACTATTCATGTTTTTTAGATGTAATTTATGTTTCCTGTGAATTAAATGATCTACATGTCAGCTAGTTGTTATTTCACCTTGTACACAAAGATTGAATGTTTAGCCAATGTGTACTCACTCAAATGCACAACATTAGCTCTCGACCATGGATTTGTTCTATGAGTAATACCCTGTTCATGAGTCTATAGTTTGAGGACTCCAGATTATTATATGGGAGTATTATGACCTGGAAGTCATAATAAGTGAGGAGACTTAGATTTAGGTGGTTGAGGGACTGATCATCCCAATAGA
>JAUPMG010260883.1:0-20533 GCA_031762675.1 Pachysandra terminalis
CTAAGCTCTTTTTGTCTTTCTCTCACTTTTCGCTTAAGGTCTATTCCAATCTCCTAATCAGATCTGGTGTTATAGGGAATGAATGGGAGAGGGAATGGAAACTCTCCCTTAATCTCCTCCCATTTCCATTCCACGCACCCCACGATCTCAACACATGGACCATGTGTCCAAATTCAAATAAGTTTCTGGTAATTCCCCATAATACCCTAATAAGCATCAAAATCACAATAACAACCCCAAATAAGATATTTTAGGTTTAAAAACTCCCCAACCTAAAATTAGCTTCCAAAACCATATGATTAAATACCAGAAAAATGCACATTAATTTCTATAAATTCTTATGATCAATTATAATTAATTATGAATATTCTCTTTGTAGATTTAAGTCATTACAGTGTTGAAGATGAATAAGAAGGGGATGAAGCTCCATTTTACCTGATTTTTCATTGGTGTCTCCCTTCCTCCCAAGATTTAATCCCCTTTTTTTCAATGCCCAGATCCATCCTTTTTATAGCCAACGAACGGTTAAGATCATCGGAGATTGGTTCTTATCTTATCATATCATATCATACTACTTATAAAAGTGGAAACAATTTTTTAAGGTTTTGAGTTATTGGAGTTTTATTCCACGACTTCTACGATTTTATCCTTGATAATTATACTTTGTCTGAGATTGAATAGCAATTATTTGAGTAATATGATCTTAAACAATGATTTTACCGTCTTTTACTTTGAATTTTAGTTAAAAAAACCTTTGATTTTTTAAATATCATTTTCTTGATGAAAATACGCTTAAATATTTATGTTATTCACACACATATATAACTAATTGTTTTTAAAAAGGAAGGCTATTTAAGGTATTAGATTGTATATGTGTAATTTACGTGGGACCTACTAGTTAATAAGCATTGGTGATGACGGGTTTGTGAAAGATAAAATATATTAGAATAAAAGAACAACTAATATATATGAACTAATACAACCGTCTTCCAAGAGAAATAAGTAGGGAAAGCCTGTTTCAAGACATCCTAAACTGTCGCGCAACCGTTCTGCCAAGAGTGTTTCTTCTCAAACTTCACCTGTGAATAAGACAAAGAGAAGAGACAAGGGGGAAAAGAGAATACTGCAATAACTGAAGAGTTAGTTCGAATGCATATTACAGAGCAAGAAAACCTCATAGAATTCGAATAACTGACTATCCCCTTTTTCTCTCAGAGCCTTAACTCAATGTTGTCTTCTATCTCTTAAATTCCAGAAATTTAAGTCTTTCAGAGCTGGTTTTAATGGAGGAAATGTTCTGCTATTTATAGGGAATTCAGCCTCTCAAAATGGGACAAATGTCACTCAGTCAAGTGTCCACAGAGGAGCTTATAAATATCCCCATGCATTATACATATCTCAAATGCCACGTGTTTCTCAACACGCCTAAGTTATTTCCAAAGAGAGAGGTGAGTCACTTCAAATCTTCCAAACTTGCTCTATGGTAGGTTGCTTCAAACCTTGAGGAACAGGTATTAAATGACACATATTTCATGCAATATAAATCTAAAGCAACGTCACCATTCTTACCGCCAATCCAGATAAGGCAAAACCTCTTTAGATAAGTTATACAACATATATTATAAGTAGTTGAGGTTTTATCACGTGCTGTCTATTCTGAGGAATCTGTCAAAATCAACTTTAAGAAGTCACTTCAATGTCATAAATACCTTTATGAATTCGTATATTTCGATGGAACTCCTTTTGGCGGCTATCTTCCTTCGAAGGAAATCAAGAATAACTGTATACTTACAAGGTAATCAATGTATTCTCGAATTACCCATATAGAGAACTTGAACTTGAGTTTCTCATCAGGGAACTCGTTTTCATTATCAATAGTCCATGTAAAGAAGAGTTTATCTTGAAATCCCTTAAGGTTCATAGCTACAGTAATCAATTCGAGTGCCTTCTACTTGAATGAAATCAGAAGTAAATATGTTTCCTTGTGAATTCATTCAAAGTTCAAAGTGAGGTGAGGATTTTTCTTAAAGTCTGTAGGAAACCTATCTTCAGGAAATACTTTTGTAGATGGCTTGCCTTCGACTTCTAAAACTCTTTCCACTGATGATTTGCTTCTAGAAGTGAAATAAATCCAATGTATAACTCGAAGTCAATTCATAAGAATGAATAAAAGCAGTTTCGAGTCCTAGTTTGTAATTCGGATGCATAAAGTAGTGCATTCGAGAGGGTAAACCCAAATCTGTGACCTTCGAGGAGGACAAAGTCCTTAGTCTTTTTGAGGGTGACAGGCCCTTTAACGAATTGACCATCTCAGGGTGGGTAACCTCGAATTCGCCTTAAGAGGAAGAAATATTCCTCCTTCGAATTCACATTTGGCAGGAGGGAACATACCTCCTACGAATTCACAATTTGGAGGTGGTAGGTCTTTGAATTCACCATTTGGAGGTGGTTAGCCTTCAAGTTTGCCTTCGAATCCGCCTTAGGAGGAAGAAATATTCCTCATTCAAATTCACTTTTGACATGACGGAACATACCTCCATAGAATTCACCATCTGGAGGTGGTTAGCTTTCGAATTCACCATTTGGAGGTCGTTAGCCTTCGCGTTTGCCTTTGAATTCGCTTTAGCAAGAGAAAATATACCTGCTTCATGATTCCTTTAAGACAAAACATAACAAGCGGTCCTTCAAAGGTTATGGATATGATCCAAGAATGACTTATGAGTTAGAAGGCATAGAAAGTTCCTTCGAAGGTCTTTCCTTCGAAGATGTTTCTTCAAGTGGAGTACCTTCAAAACGTAAAGGTAATGCAATAAAATCACTCGAAGTCTGCTCTAGAGAATGCATAGATGTGATTTCAAGGTTTCATTTGAAACTTCATGTGTTTGCGAAGTCTATTAAGAGTAGTATACCCCAAAATATGTCCTTCGAGTGAAATAAGGTCCTTTGAAGGAAGAGAGAAATCTTCTTTCCTTCGAGTGCTTAGAAGGCAGTGTGCCATAGGAACATAAGTCCTTATCCTTTTGAATATTTCAAGAAGGATATTAATTCGTATTTGTTCAGTTTGGGACATGTGTCGTTCCCTTACAAGCTGAAATTCAAAAAGGTTACTTCTCTGAGAAGCTTTCCTTTTTGGTGATAAGGACGGTCAAATATCTTTAAGCCACTTCAAATATCACATTTTTACCAAATGGTCTAATCACCGTACAACAACTGTTGACAGCTGGCACGAGAGAGACAGTTGTTTTGCTGTTATAGCTTTATTGAATAATTCAGTGTATGCGGCTATACCCAAAAAATGTGCACACGCTCTTTTAAGATAGCGCCACGTGTCTAGTGGGATTAATTAGCCCGCCTGATCACCAGTAGCTCCCCGGTCTCAGGTTTCCTATGCTAGAGAGGAAAGCAGGAGATCGTAACTTAAGCATCGCGGGCTTTAAATGCGCGTTCTTCGAGGGTTAGAGAACCTGTATAGTCGCTCGCAAATAATCTACCCTAGTTTAAGTGGTCCCTTTCACCCCACGGGTATATAGTCAATCCAGTCTGAAGGCATCACAGTTGTTTCTCCGTAGATTTCCACCTCCCGGTACACTTATCAATTGACATAAAACTAGTATGTAATGCATTAACGATGATATCAAGTGAAGGCCTACAACAGAAACTATCTGAGCGCCCATACACTCGGATAGTCTGATTGTCCACATTCACAAGCTTCCATCCATTATCACAACAAGCACAACAATTAAGTAAATTACTTCATGTCCACAACACAACTACACGGGATCAACCTAAGAAGGAAATGGTGGTCACAAGAACCTCAAAACACCAAGATTGACTCTCCATGGTCAAGTCTTGTTTTTGGAAACCAACAACAGCAATGGCTAAAGCCCCAGACCATCCACCTAGGTCATCCTCTCAACACTTTCACTTACTGTGCAAATTACAGGTTCGTCGGCAGAGGCGTCGGTGGACCGAGGTCTACCACTAAAAACAGTCTCTGTCGGCAGAGGCGTCGGTGGATCGAAGGTCACTGAGAATTCATAGGGTTGTCGATAGAGGCATCGGTGGACTGAAGCCTGCCGAATAGCCAATTTTGTTTGAAAATGCGTCTTTGTCGGCAGAGGCATCAGTGGACCGAAGCTTGGCGACCTGCGCGAAATCTAGGTTTTTCTGGGTTTTTCTTTGGGTCTCGAAATCCAAATCTAGTCCATAAAATACATTCTAAATGTCACATATTCACTTCTATTACTCTGAAAACATAAATAAACATCCAACCATTCATTTAAAACCAATATAACAAGGATCTAAACGTTTAATCATCATTAAAACCAAACAATCATTTGGATAAAAAACGTGAGATATAGATTTCAATAAAAGAACTATGATCATCCCAACAACTTACCTGAACCTGCTTGAGTCTTGAAACACTCCTTTTAGATGATCTTCTTCGCGAGAATCACCGCTGCAACGATTCAAGCCCTCAATGATCTCCACAAGCACTTCTTCTTCTTCTTCACTTTTTCTCTCCAGCAGCTCTTCAGAAGTTAGATCTAAACTCAGTGCAAGTGTGAGGTGAGATTAGGAACCCTAATTCTCTTAAACCTCTCTTGCCAAAACACAAGCCATAGTTGCCATAACCGAATTGCATGCCCCCTTTGATCGTGCGTTCAAAACAGGAATCCTAATTGATTTGATTTTCTTCGAATCAGTTCTCCATACTATATCATATTAAAAAATAGCCCCAAACTATATAATCGCATTACACAGACATCCATATAGCATATTAATCCTATTTATATACCTAATAAATCCAGAAAATAT
Organism: Pachysandra terminalis; assembly: GCA_031762675.1. NCBI lineage: Eukaryota > Viridiplantae > Streptophyta > Magnoliopsida > Buxales > Buxaceae > Pachysandra > Pachysandra terminalis. The sequence continues at coordinate 4,819 of JAUPMG010260883.1, forward strand.
TAAATTTTGTAATTTGAAATCATTCAATATGGGCGATCCTTTAGTGGATTTAGATCCTTACAACCTACCTCCCTTAAAATAATTTCATCCCCGAAATTGCGTACCTCAATTCGGCAACAAATGTGGGTAGTGCGCCCGAATCTCCGACTCTCACTCCCAAGAATCTTCTGTCTCTTCATGATGTCTCCATTGAATCTTCACCAATGGTATAGTCTTCGTATGCAACACTTGTTCCTTATGATCTAGAATCCGCATCGGCTTCTCAACATAGGTGACGTCTTCTTGAAGTTGCAACTTCGTCCAATCTAGCACGTGAGAAGGGTCTAGCTCGTATTTCTATAGAAGTGACACATGAAATACGTCGTGGATCGCTGACAACTTAGGTGGTAAGGCTTCTCGATATACTACACGTCCGATACGCTTGAGTATCTCGAAGGGTCCGACAAAACGAGGTGCTAGCTTTCCTTTCTTGCCGAAACGCATAACTCCTTTCAACGGTGAAACTTTGAGAAATACTCAATCTCCAACAACAAACTCTATCTCTTGCCGTCTCTTGTCCGCATAGTTCTTCTACCTACTTTGGGCTGTCTTCAGTCTCTCCTGGATGAGCTTCACTTTCTTAATACTCTGCTGCACTAACTCGGGTCCAAGAATACTGTCTTCTCCCACTTTGGACCAACACACAAGTGAACGTCACGATCGACCATACAAAGCTTCAAAAGGTGCCATGCCTATGATTGCATGACAATTGTTGTTGTAGGAAAACTGTACTAACGGTAGATGCTCTCCCCAACTTCCTCCGAAATCCATCATGCAAGCTCGCAACATGTTCTCAAGGACTTGGTTGACTCTCTCCATCTGACCATCTGGCTGCAACGCTTCCCAAAATCTGGAAGTGAACAAGGACCCACGATCTGATACAATGCTGACTGGAACTCCGTGTAGTTGAAAAATCTCACGAATGTAGAGTCTAGCAATCTCCTCGGTTGTAACTGAAGTCCGAACCAGTAGAAAATGAGCAGATTTGGTCAATCGATCAACAATCACCCAAATCGAATCCAAGCTCCCTCGAGTCTTCGGTAGTCTGCTAATGAAATCCATAGTGATGTGCTCCCACTTCCATTCTGCAATCAACAATGGCTGTAGAAGTCTTGCCGATCTCATGTGCTTGGCTTTCATCTGTTGGCAAGTGAGACACCATGCCTCATATTGAGCGATCTCTCTCTTCATACCTGGCCACCAGAATTCTGACGTAGATCTCTATACATCTTCGTGCTCCCTGGATGAATGGAGTAACGTGACTTGTGTGCCTTGTCCAAGATCTCTCTCTTGACGTTCTGGTCATCTGGTATGCAAAGTCGGCCTCAAAATCTGATCAGACCATCTGTATGAACAATCCACTCCGACTTGCTACCGTCCGTTGCAAGTGATAGTAGATCCAAATCGCTCTTCTGAAGCTCTACAATCTACTGCTTTAGTTATTGCTTGGCCACAAGGCTGAAAAATAACCACCACACTGCTGACCTATAGGTTGGACTCCTAAGTCTGAGATAACCTCCCCGTAGTCTTCACTCTTGCCTCATCAACTGTGCAAGAACTCCATGCGGCTTGGGACTCAAAGCGTCTGCCACCACATTAGCCTCCCATGATGGTAGCTAAGCGTCGAAATATAGTCCTTCACGAGCTCTAACCACCTCCTCAGGCGCATATTCAGATCCTTCTAAGTGAAAATATATTTCAAACTCTTATGATCCAAAAACAGCTCAAACTCCTCTCAATAAAGGTAGTGCCTTCAAAGCTTCAAAGCGAAAACGATAGCGGCCAACTCTAGATCATGAGTAGGGTAGTTGCGCTCATGAACTTTAAGTTTCCTAGAAGCATACACCACAACACTACCCTCTTGCATAAGAACAACTCCCAAACCTTGTAATGGCGCGTCAATGTAGACTTTCATCTTTTGTCCTGCAACTGGTGCAAGAAGAACGGGTGTTAACGTCAATCTCTTCTTCAGCTCCTCAAAAGTAGCTTCACACTTCTCGTCCCAGACAAATTTGACTTCCTTCCGAGCAAGAGAGTCAAAGGCGTCGAAATCGATGAGAATCCCTCGATAAACCTTCTGTAGTAACCTGCAAAACCTAGGAAACTCTTGATCTCCGAAGCATTCTTAGGTCGCTCCCAACCAAGAACTGCCTCAACCTTGGACGGATCCACAGAAATACCATTTCTGAATACTACGTGCCCAAGAAACTTGACCTTTTCCTTCTAGAAGTCACACTTCTCCAGTTTAGCATACAACTGGTGGTCAAACAAAGTCTGAAGGACAATCTGTAGATGCTCCTCATGCTCCTCTACAGATCTCGAATAAACAAGAATATCATCCAAGAAAATAACCATGATGCGATCAAGAAAAGACCTAAATACTCGGTGCATAAGGTCCATGAAGGTTACAGGCGCATTAGTCAATCCGATGGGCATGACAACGAACTCATAGTGACCATATCCGGTACGAAAGACCGTCTTCTGAATATCTTCGTCTCGAATCCTCAGCTGATGATATCTCGATCTCAAATCAATCTTTATGAAGTACTCTGCTCCCCTCAATTGGTTGAATAGATTGTCAATCCTCGACAGCGGATACTTGTTCTTCACAGTGACTCGGTTCAGCTGCCTGTAGTTAATGCGAAGCTGTAGAGAACCATCCTTCTTCTTCACAAAAATAACTGGCGCCCCCCAAGATGATGTACTAGGCCTAATGAATCTAAGGGAAATCAACTCTTCCAATTGTGCCTTCAACTGTTGCATTTCGATCGGTGCCATTCTGTAAGTCGCGAGCGAGATGGGACTGGTACCGAGAATAAGCTCGATGCAGATGGCTACCTCCCTTTTAGGCGGTAAAACCAGGATCTCTTGGAATACATGACCAAAGTCACTCAACACATGAATCTCCTCTAAGGACAGCTTCTGAATGCTTGCCGTAGCAAACAGGAAGTCGGACTGATAACGATCCTTCTCCGATCTACGGAAAGTCAAACAACGGCTTTCAGGAAGACTAAACAAAACTGATTTCTCAAAACAGTTAATCCTGGCATGATAGGCTGAAAGCCAATCCATACCCAGAATCACCTCGAACTCAGGCATATCTAACACAATAAGATCTGCCTCCAGGTTAAGGTCGCCTAACCTCACCACACAAGGTCCACAAACTCGGTGAAGAGTCGCTATACCCCCAACTGGGTTGGCAATATTCAAAGGATGCTCTAAAACACTAGGGTGTAAACCCAGAAAATTCATGGAACTAGTGGAGATAAATGAATGGGATGCACCAGAGTCAAATAATACGCGAACTGGAGTATGAAACAGGTGAATGATACCATCCACCATAGCATTCGTAGCGCAGTCGTCTCGAGGAACATCTGTGTCGGTCAGGGCATGAACTCTGTCGTGCTGCGCAGGGCGAGGCTGTGCATGTCGTCCATCTCTCCGCAGTGCTATGCAAAATCGCTGGAGGTGTCCTTCCTTGCTGCAGTTGTGGCAAGTCCTCGTCTCTTTCCCTGGAAACATCTGGTCCTGAGGTGGTAGGGTTTGACGTGGCACATCACATGCTGGCGCTACAGGTGTTACGGGTGCTGCTGTATCTCTGGGAGGAGTCCACTCTCGCCGAAGATCTGATCTCTGTTCGTGTGCTGACCTGGTCTCGAGTGATAGGGCTGGTATCTCCCACTGCCACTGCTGTCGCTCTTGTTTGATTTGGGCTGATCCCTCGGTGCTGCAGATCTATCCATATCTCTCTTAACATGCCTAGAACATTCTAGAACTTCTACGTAGGTCTTCAGACGCTGAGGAACGAATCAGGATTGAATGGCTGGACGTAGACCTTCTTTGAACTTGGCTACCTTGTCTGCCTCATTAGCAACCATGTGTGGCGCATATCTGGATTGCATCGCGAACCGGTCTTCGTACTCGGCCATTGTGAGAGTGCCCTGCTCAAGTCGCGTGAACTCGAAAGCCATCTGCCTCCTATGGCTGGTCGATAAAGAGTCCTCCATAAGCTGTAGATGAAACTGCTCCAACGTCATCTCGGATGTCAGGCTCCTCTCGATCATCTCCCACCAGTGGAGGGCTTCACCTTTCAACAAGAAGGTGGCAAGGGACACACGGTGTTGCTCTGGACACTCCATAATCTTGAAATTCGCTCTATGTCAAGGAGCCAGTCCTCTGCAAAGTGAGGCTCTCCCCATCCTGCATACATCGGTAGGGTCAACTTCTTGAACTTCACAAGCCAAGTCATCGCTGAACTCTGCACCCTCATCTCGTCTAACACTGCTTGGCATTGCATGTGGTCGCGCTGGAAAGCAACCAGATCACCAAGATTCGAAAAAACACTCGCTAATTGTGGGTCTGCATCAGCCTTAGTCCTAGCAGCTGAAATCTCCCCCACATTAGCGTTCCTCCTCCTTCCTGCCATCTACACACCCGAACAACCATTTAGGTCTCAATAAGGTACACCTCCTAGTTAACATAAAACACTCACATAATCACAACAACAAACAAAATCACACAGGACACACTCCTATAATTCTTCTATGTTTCTCCTCCAAGCTTCAGTTTCTATGTGATACCTAATGCTACTAATCTCTAATCAATAACAACCATACTCTGAGCAAACCTTATGCTCAAATACCAATCTGTCACACCCCAATCCCTGTGGCATGGTTCCCAATGTGGGATTGCACGGATCTTAGGGTAAGACCTTCGGGATCCACAACTGGACCGCGGATTACCACCACAACATAAGCAACATAAAAGCAATTTGTTTAAATAAGATCATAGTGCGGAAGTACTACGACATAAACAATTCCAATTAAAATCAAATGCTTAACAAAATCATTGTTTGGGCCTCATTTGGGCCGAAAAACCAACAAGTCTAAACCACCAAATCCAACATGTTTAACATCACACGATTACATCATAAATCAAGTCTAACTCCCACTAGAGTGCAATCAACAATGAAGAAAAGCAAAGAAATCAGCAAGTCCAGAAGCAGCAGCATCTCCAGCTAGAGCAATCACTCCTCTTCCCATCCTACAATATAAAACGTTGCGTGAGCCTATGATGCCCAGTAAGATACATGGAATGGTCACCCGTCCTCTTATGGAAATCAATCACAAGGATTAGTATGGTAATAATCCAATAACAACTACAACATAGTCCAATGCCAAATGAGTAGTTTAAATGAGATGAGATGAAACATTCAAATGACCTAAGATGAATGCAATGAGTATTACACACGAACAATGATAGATATGCACAATGTGATGTACTAAGGTTAATCTTGCTTGATAAGTAGACCTCATATGACGCTTCCCACAACAAGAGCCGATTCAGGATGTATCCAAGGAATTATCGGAATCCTCTCTTCGTTTCGGGCGCTAACCCATGGCACGAAGGCTACCATACAGTACGGCTAATTTTCGAGTGTACAATAATCGAGGGGTAGCGAACCTGTATAAGCGCTCGCAAGCATCCTACCCTAGTTTAAGTGGGCCCTTTCACCCCATGGGTATATAGTCAACCCATTCTGGAGGCATCGCAATTATTTCTCCATAGATTTCCACCTCCCGGGACACTTATCAATTGACATCAAACTAGTATGTAATGCATTAACGAGGATATCAAGTGAAGGCCTACAATAGAAACTATCCGAGCGCCTATACACTCGGATAATCTGATTGTCCACATTCACAAGCGTCCATCCATTATCACAACAAGCACAACAATCAAGTAAATTACTACATGTCCACAACACAACTACACGGGATCAACCTAAGATGGAAATGGTGGTCACAAGAACCTCAAAACACCAAGATTGACTCTCCATGGTCAAGTCTTGTTTTCGGAAACCAACAAAAACAACGGCCGAAGCCCCAGACCATCCACCTTGGTCATCCTCTCAAAATTTCCACTTATTGTGCAAGTTACAGGTTCGTCAGTAGAGGCGTCGGTGGACTGAGATTTGCTGAAGGGTCAATTTCGTCTAAAAACAGTTTCTATCGGTAGAGGCATCGGTGGACCGACGGTCATTGAGAATTCACAGGGTCGTCGACAGAGGTATCAGTGGACTGAAGCTTGCCGAATAGCCAATTTTGCTTGAAAATGCGTGTTTGTCGGCAGAGTAATCGGTGGACCGAAGTCTGCCAACCTGCGCAAAATCTGGGTTTTTCTTTCGGTCTCGAAATCTAAATCTAGTCCATCAAATACATTCTAAACGTCACATATTCACTTCTATAACTCCAAAAACATATATAAACATCCAACCACTCATTTAAAACCAATATAACAAGGATCTAAACTTTTAATCATCATTAAAAGCAAACAATCATTTGGATAAAAAACGTGAAATATCGCTTTCAATAAAAGTACTATGATCGTCCCAGCAACTTACATGAACCTTCTTGAGTCTCGGAACACTTCTTTCAGATTATCTTCTTCGCGAGAATCACCGCTACAACGACTCAAGCACTCAACGATCTCTGACTTCAACGATCTCCACAAGCTCTTCTTCTTCTTCTTCACTTTGTCTCTCCAGCAGCTCTTCAGAACTCAAATCTAAAACCAATGCAAGTGTGAGGTGAGATTAGAAATACTAATTCTCTTAAACCTCTCTTGCCAAAACACAAACCATAGTTTCCATAACCGAATTGCACGTCCCCTTTGACCGTGCGTTCAAAACAGGAATCCTAACTGATTTGATTTTCTTCAAATCAGTTCCCCATACTATATCATATTAACAAAATAGCCCCAAACTATATAATCGCATTACACAGACATCCATATAGCATATTAATCCTATTTATATACCTAATAAATCCAGAAAAATATCCTTAAATTCTGTAAATTCAAATCATTCAATATGGGCGATCCTTTAGTGGATTTAGGTCCTTACACCATCTCATGTAGATCCTCGGAATGCTTATGATTTTGAGATAATACTCCCAAAGTTTGTGGGCGCTCAAAAGTCTAAGGTCCTTCACAAGTAGATCCTCAGAATATTTATGATTTCGAAATGATTCTCCCAAATTTAATGAGCCTTCGAAATATGAAAAATTAATTTTGTCTAATGTAAGGACCTAAAATCCACTAAGAGATCGGCCACATTTAATGATTTGAATTTACATGATTTAATGATATTTTTCTGGAATAATTTTGTATCTAAAATAAGATCTATTTGCATTATGTATTTTTGTGTAATATGAAATATACTTGTGGGGTTACTTTGATAATATTATGAGATTGGGAACTGATTGAAATAAATTCAATCACTTGAGATTTGGGCATGTGATCAGCGTGCATGCTGATTGTGCGAGTGCGGTTATGGTAGGGTTGTGAATTTGTTTTGGTAAGGTTGAGGTTTAAGAGAAAGGGTTTCTAATCTTACCTCATTCTTGCTTTGAATATAGATCTGAAATCAGAAGAAGTTGCAAAAGAGAAAGGAAAAGAAGAATAGGACGATCGTTTGAATCCGAGATTCCTTGAAGCTCGTGATCGTTTGCAGCCGTGATTTACAGAGAAGATCATCAAAGGAGGTCTTTCCAGACCTTAGAAGACTCAGGTAAGTTGGTGGAATACGTATAGTACTCTTATCAAAATCTACATCTCAAGTTTTTTGTTTTGCATGATGCTTGTGTTTATCGACGATTTATATGCTTGGATTCTCATAATAATAGTTTTGAATGATGTATTTAATGCTTGTACATGTTTTCGGTGTTGTGGATATGGATTTATGATGTTTAGACTTGATATGATAACCTAGAGTTGGATTCCAAAATCTAGAGAAAAACCTAGAATTTACCTAGATTCGCACAGTTCGGCAGACATCGGTCCACCGACCCCTCTACCGACAAAGAGCATATTTTAGTTCAAAATGGGAGCTCGGCAGGCGTCGGTACACCGACAACTCCACCGAACTCCCTGTGATTCACAGAGACCCTTCGGTCCACCAACCACCCACCGAGAGAGACATGTTTCTAGTTCATTTTAGCTATTTGCCAGGCTTCGGTCCACCGATGACCCTGCTGAAGACCCTGTATGTTGCACAGTAGTTTGGGATTTTTTGAGGATGACCTAGGTGGATGATGTGGGGCTTCGGCCACCGATTGTTGTTGATTCCGGAAGCAAGATTTAACCCAAAGGAATCTAGCCGGCTTGCGGAGAGTCAATCTTGGTGTTCCGAGGTCATTGTGACCATCATTCCCACCTTAGGTTTGATCTTGTTTGGTTTTGAAAGAATTAGTTAATCTGTTATGATTGTTTGTTCGCATTGTGATAGATGGGAATCTTATGAACATGGGCAATCAGATTATCCACATGTAGGGGCGCGCGGATAGTTTCTGTTGTAGACCTTCATTTGATATCCTCGTTTAATGCATTACATACTAGGTTAATATCAAGTGATAAGTGAACCGGGAGGTGGAAATCTACGGAGAAACTTTTGCGACGCCTCTAGTTGGGTTGACTACACACCCGTGGGATGAAATGGCCCCACTTAAACTAGGGTAGGATGCCAGAGTTCATCCTCTACAGTTTCGCTAGTCCTCGAGTATGGTACACTCATAAATTAGCTATACAATAGCCTTTGTGTCGTGGGTTAGCGCCCAAAACGGAGAGGGGACTTCCGGCAGTTCCTTGGACCACGTCCTAATTCGGTTATTATTTGTTGAAGAGTTTCACGTGAGGTCTACTTATCAGGAGATGTTAATCTTAGTACATTCATTGTGCATACATATCATTAATTGTGTATTAATTCTCGTTGCATTCATCTTTAAACATGTGAATGATTTCATCTCATCTCATTTCATCTCATTTTAAATTACTCATTTTGTTATTGAATAATTGTTGTACTAACCTCTTGTGATTTGATCTCCATAAGAGGACAGATGACTATTTCATGCCTCTTACTGGGCATCATACGCTCACACAACTTTTTATGTTGTAGGATGGGAGGAGGCGTGACCGCATTAGCTGGATTGTTGCTGCTTAATTGTGGACTTAGTTGTTTTTTCTTCTCTTGATTGTTAGTTTGTACTCCCGATGGAGTTGAACTTGATTATTTGATGTAATAACTAATAGTTGTTGAACATGGTTCAGTTTATGTGGTTAGACTTGTTGGAATCCTAGCTCAAGTGAGGCTAAGGATTAGATTTTGGATTTATTACATTTTCGATTTGTGATTTATTTGTTGTAGTACTTCCGCACTCTGATTCAATTGTTAAATGAAAGTATCTATTGCTTTTATTTACTTATGGTTGTGGTAGCAATCCGCGGTCTAGATGTTGATCCCCGAAGGTCTCACCTCAAGATCTGTGCAATCCCTTATTGGGAATTGTGTCACGGGATCTGGGGCATGACATCTAAGGACTATCTCAAGTAAATCCTTAGTGTGAGCTACCCCGGGTCGGGTGCATCCCAAATAGATCGGGTTGATTGGACTCGCCACCATTCATTGGGTTTAGGTGTGAATGGTCACCTAGGTACGTCAATTAATCTGAAAAAATATACCCAAAAATATGATTTTAATATTGGTCTAACCAGAATGAGTAGGGAGGTTTTGTTAAGAGAGCGGGAAGGTGTTAGGCACCCATTCTCTTCCGGTTCAACCGATTACCTAGTTTAATTCTATTTTGCCAATTTAAATAAAATATTAAAGCAACAAAATAACCTAGAAAAATTCTAGAAAATCATAATATCCAAAAAAACAAAAGTAAATTAAATACCTATATCCTAAAAATCTTAAGATACTTAAAGTAGCCTAAAAGCATCTAAAATAAAATAAAAGAAATCAAGATGCTCTAAAAACCTAGAACTCACAAAACCTTCCTAATCCTAGAACAAATAACACTAAAGCCTAATCTCAAATATTTAAAATATGAAAATTTAATTCTAAAAAATACTAAATGCATAAAACTAACATAACCCTATCATGGAAATCTCAAAAATCTATTAAAAGAGTTGGACCCTAAGATAGCCCGAAAAAAATCCAAAATTCCCAAACTAATTACATATTTGATCTAGATTCCAATTTATAATGAACAAGAAGAATTAAACCAATACAATCAAGACACTACACCCAAATAATCATTCATTCAAATATTAACAAAAGTTAGATTGATCAAAATAAAACAGAACTTGGGTGTATTCCAGATTCAGGTTTTAGAACTTGATCATACACTAAAAAGCTCACAAAATGATGCTAATCTTAACCCAGAAAAATATTCTATTTCACCATTAAATGAAAGTGGAAACAACCTTAAAATAAATTCAAATTATAGCAGTGCAAGGATATGTAGCACCCCTTTAATCTCTTGTCCTAATGATCTTGCAAGTTTCCGCAGCTATAAGCTCGACGATTGTAGCAATGATGATTCAACGGAATCAGTTTAAAGAGATAGATAAAACTCCAGGTTGAATGGCATTGGGTTAGTTTCACTTCAAACACGGTTCGAATCAGAAAAAGGAAAGACAAGAGGATGAGAAATATTCGATTTCAGCAATGGAGTTTGCTGGGATGAATAGAAGGTTAGGATGGCTTGGGTTTGACGAACTAAGATTGGGGTTTAGGTAAGAAGATGTTGAGTTTAGATGGGGTTTGCATATTCGACTCTAATGGAGATGGGGTTCGAATGGGTTTGAGGAAGGGTTTTAGTAGGTTTTTGAAGGGGGTTTCGAATGGGTTGAACGAACAGGAGACTTTGCAGGTTTTGGCTTTCGATTTCTGAAGGGGTTTTGCAGTTGGTTTAATAAGAAGGCGACAAAGCTCCATTTTACTTGATTTTTCTTTGGTTTCTCCCTTCCTCCCATGATTTGATCCCCTTTTTTTCAATGCCCAGATCCATCCTTTTTATAGCCAACGAATAGTTAAAATCACCGATGAAATCGCCGGAGATTGATCCGTATCTTGTCTTTTGAAAGAGAAATAGATCCCTACCTTTTTTATTTCCATCGAAAACCCCATATTTTTTATTTAATTAATTTCTTTTCAGTTTATAAAACCTATTTAATTAAATCTAGGTGATGCAAAATTTGTACTGGACAATATTTAAAACAACTTTGATTGGTAATATAAAATGAATCAATACAACTGTCCTGTCGGAGAAATAAGTTCAGAGGACTTGTCTCAAGATAGCCTAAACCGTCGCGCAGTCGTTCTATCCAGAGCATTCCTTTTCAAACATGACATGTATATGATTGACTCTCCCTTTTCTCTTTCAATGTCTTTACTCACTGTTGTCTTCTAGCTTTTGAATATTTCAGATGCCTTTAATGGAGGATATATTCTGCAATTTGTAGGGAAATTATCCTCTTAAATCAGGAGAAGTGTCATTCAGTTAAGTGTCCAAAGACCTACTTTTAAATATCCCCATGCATTAAAGCATATCTTAAAGGCTGCATATATTTCAACACGCCTAAGTTATTTCTAGAAAGTAGGGTGAGTCACTTCGAATATGTAAACTTGCTCTGTGATAGGTTGCTTTAGATCTATAAGATCAAGGATCAAATGACACGTGTAGCATGCATAAAGATCTAAAAGCAACATTTCCATTCTTGCCGCTATACCAGATAAGACAAAACCCCCTTTAGATAAGTTATACAACAGATATTATAAGTAGCTAAGGTTTTATCATGTGATGTCCATTTTGAGGAATCTATCCCAATCATTTAAAGTAAAGGAGCTACTTTAAATGCCATAATACCTTTCTGGACTTTGTTTATCTCGGGGGAACAACTTTTGGCGGCTATCTATCTATCTTTGAAAGAGGTCAAGATAACCCTATATATTTACAAGGTGACTAGTATATTCTCGAGTTACCCATATAGAGATCTTGAATTTAAGTTTCTCAGCAGGGAACTCGTTTTCATAATCAATAGTCCATGTAAGGAAGAGTTTATCTTGGAATCCTTCAAGATTTATAGTTCAAGAAACCAACCCGAGTGTCCTCAACTTAATGAAATCAGAAGTAAATATGTTTCCTTGTTAACTCCTTTAAAGTAAAGTGAGAGAAAGTCTCTCAAAGTAAGTAGGAAACCATCTTCAGGAACTATTTCCTGGAGATGGTGTAAACTTGACTTTGAATCTTTTTTCCCATGGAATTTTCTTTATAAGTCGGGTATTTTATCCAAAATATTATCTGAAGTCAATTCTTAAGAATGAATAAGAGTGACTTCGAACTCTACTTCGCAGTTTCAATGAGTTTAAGAGTGCATTCAAGGGTGGTAAAACCATATCTTTGTCCTTCGAAGGGAACAAATTCCTTAGTCTTTTTTTAGGGTGATTAACCTTTGAGTTCACCATTTGGACGTGGTTAGCCTTTGAGTTCACTATCTGGAGGTGGTTAGCCTTCGAGTTGAACTTCAGTAAGAAGAAATATACCTCTTTTGTAGTTCTTTTAAGACAAAATGTAATAAGTGGTCCTTCGAAGTCTGTGGATATAATCCGAGGGCGATTTCTGAGTTAGAAGGCATAAAATGCTCCCTCGAAGATCTCACTTCGAAGGATTACCTTTGAAACATGAAGATAAAATAATAAAATCACTCAAAGTCTCGTCTTGGGAATGAATAAGTGTGACTTCGAGGTTTTATTTGAAGTTTTATATGTTTGAGGAGTCCATTAGGGGTAATATACCCCTGTCTCTACCCTTCGAGAAGGATAATGTCCTTTAGAAGGAATGTAAAGTTCTAGTCCCTCAATTCTTTCGAGGGCAGTTAACCTACACCCTTTTAACTTTGGACACATAGCGTTATCCTATGAGCCGTTTTTCCAGAGGTTGCTTCTTAAAGAAGCTTTTCCTTTTTGGTGATAAGGATGGTCAAATATGTTTGCGTCGTTTTCAAATATCACCTTATTATCAAACAGTCTAATCAACATGCAACTGTTGTTGACAGCTAGCAAGAGTAAAGCGTGGGGTGGCAGGTAACTGCTTTATTAAATGATTCAATGTGTGTGGCCATACCCAATAAACGTATACGTGCACGCTTAAGATAATGTCATGTGTTTAGTGGGATTAATTAGACTGCCTAATCACCAATAGCCCCCCGGTCTCTGTTTCTTACGCTAAAGAAGAAAGCATGAGATCGTACCTTGAGAATGGTGGGCATTAAATACACGTCCCTTGAGGTAGTGCATTTTAAATGTGGGCAATCATGTGTTGTAGTGCATTTAATATGTGATGATTGTCTCTTGGGATAACGTGAACCGCCAAAAGAGCCTTTTGAATTTCTGAAGAGAAATCGCCATTTATAAATAACAGCTCCTTTGAAGAAGAAAAATTTCTGCAACTTCTGAGCTTTGAGTTTTTTTTTTTCTGAGTTTGCCTTACGATTTCTAAGATCCTGCTTCCTTCCTTTTTCTTTCTTTAGCAATTATTTCAATGGCTCCAAGGAAGGTTCCTACTTTGAGCAAGAAGACAGACACAAAGCTAGTAATGTCTACCAAGCCTTTCTGGGATGGGGTTTGATAAGTGTCTAACACTTGCACTTTTAGACTTATTACTGATGCTTATTAGTCATTTAGAGATGTTAATGAGAATGAATTAATGCATTTATCTTGTTTTGAAGGTTTAAAAAAGATAAGGAGAAACTGGCTAAATTAAGCCATTTAAAGCTTCAATGGGATCAAGGTTCATTGCTAATGATCAAGGCTTCATTTCAACCCTAATTAAACCTTGAAGCCCATGTAAAAGACCCAAGGTGGAAGCCCAAGCATAGCCCAAAAGAACAAGTCCAGAATCAGCCCAGAACAAGGCCCAGAGATACACTACGATCGAGCACAGTTAGATGCGATCGAGCGGAATTGCCAGTTACAACACAGATGACGTTTCAGTAATTTGGCCATAACTCCTTCAATTTAAGTCCGATTGAGGTGATTTTTGGTGTTGTTGATAAGCTAAGAAAATATCTACAACTTCTACAAGGACATGAAAGCCTAAATTGAACGTCTTAGATGTCCTATTTTCTATAGGAGATGGAGCCCGTGAATTCTCAGATTTGGAGAAACTCAACAGTGCGTGTAATTACGAGGAGTTTTGGGATTCGTTTGTGATTTGTCTTATCTCATTTTGGATATCTTTGAATTAGGATTGTGTTAGAGTTCTAATGGGAATAGGATTAGGAGTGTGCATGGAATACTATGTAAAGGATTAGTCGTTAGTTTTTAGGGGTATTAACAATCAGTTGGTGAGTAGGGAGTTCATAGGTAGGAAATTAGAGAATAGAGTTCTGACGTCTGACGAGCCAGAAGGAGTAGCATCTTCTACATCCCTGTAGAAAATCAACCACTATGATCAGCTAAACTTCCTGGTGAAGTATTAATGTAAACTCCAATTCTCTTATTATGAATTAATCTTATGTTTTGTTTAGGTTTTTAATCAATGTTTTGAGGATTGCATATTTAAGAGGATTATTAGAATCGGACTTTAGTGTTAATATTCAAGCCTAAGAAGATGATTGGCCATTAGTCTTGTTAGGATTGAACCCAAAGTATTCATGTTTTCTATGATTACAAGAATGCTGATTATGCAATGGTGTCTAATGACATGATGATTATGATGGATTTGATAGGCCATGCCTAGGGAAGGCGGGTTGTGCTACAAGTAGATTAGTTAGTGTAGGTAGACACAGGTCGTGCCAATCGAAGATGGGTTATACTTATCCCATATGATAATGTAATTTTTGCCTAAGAATTTGATAGCTTATGCCTAGAGAAATCGAAAAAGAGGCTATGCTTATTCTTAGCATAATACTCTTTTGGGAAGTTGTGTGTGCTTGTAGCCTCACAAATCTGATTCAAACTGTGAATTAATGCCTATAAATTCATGAGATTGCAATAGTAAAAGGATTAGAGGGATCATTAATACTTATCATCTTCCTAATTAATTTAATCTATTTTATTTTAGTTTAATTTAGCTTACACTTATTTGTTAGATTAAGATAATAAATTTCTCTTTTCTTTGTCTAACCAATTTTAATTAGATTTAATTTGACAAATTAACGACTTTAAACTCATTCAGTCCTTGAGGTTCGACACCCTCAAAATAGCCCTATCTTACAAGGATTCGTCCTATTGCGAGTGGTTATAAATTAACACATCAATTTTTGGCACCGTTGCTGGGGACTGATTTTTGGTTTAGATTGTTAATTTTGTTAGAATAAGTCTATTAGAATTTAGTTTAGAATTTTTTTATTTCTTTTTACAGCTGTTTTGGTGGTTGTTTTCAATTGCTGTCGACACAGAAGATCGATCTCAAGATCTTGCGATCGAGCGGAAAGTGGTGTGATTGATCGACTGTACTGCAGATTTGCCCAGAATTGCTTAAATTTTTTCCAGTAGCCACCACAGCCAGGTTTTTATTTTCTTTTAATTTTTTTAGGACTAATTGTATTACTAACATTCTAATTTTATTTTTTTTTAAAATGTTCGATGGATTTTTCATCCGAAGGAACCATTGTATAATGCTTGGTGGAGATACAAGTAATTACTCATCAGATTTTTCAATCACTGCTTATCCTTGGAGAATCAGTTGGATGACTTTTTATGTGGATTATGTGCTGAAGCAAGATGTTGGATTGAAAAGGAGGAGATGGTATCACCTCTTTCTACCAACACTCTATCGATGAAGCCTACTTGATGTTAGAAGGCATGGTTGAATATGATTACAATTGGCAT
>JAUPMG010260890.1:0-20533 GCA_031762675.1 Pachysandra terminalis
ATTCATGGGTGACCATTCACACCCTAACTCAATGAGTGGTGGCGACTCCAAACAACCCGACCTATCAAGGGTCCACCAGACCCGGGACACCGAACTGAGCTTCGGTGACCTCTTCGGTTCGCCGAAATAGGTCGCCGGACCAAATCTGGGCACAGGGTGAACCTTCGGCGAGCTGAAGTGCCCACCGAATTCAACCTCGGCTAGCCAAAAAGCCCGCCGAGTATGAACACCCCGCCGAGTTCATCTTCGGTGTGCCGAGAGTCCGCCGAACGCCCAGAAAACACAAACCTCAACTGGAAAGGTGAGCAAAACACAGGGAGGTAGCCGAGAGGCCGCCAAAACCACTTCGGCTAACCTTCAGTGGGTCGAGGAACCCAGCCGAAGCAGGGTGAGCCCCTGGAAGGCTCAACGAACATCAGGTAAGTAAGCCGAACAGTTCGTCGAATCCGTTCAGCGCACCTTCGGTGCACCGAGATTGTTCGCCGAAGCAGGGATTAGGCTAGCCTAAGACCCTGCCGAAGCTAATAAATGAACCTAAATGGCCGTGATGATCCCTTATGCACACATCATATCGAAACAAGCTATGAGGATCGAAGGAAGCCAAGGAACTCATATTAAACTTGCAAGCATGTAGCGTATTTGAATCATAGCGAGCGTGGAGCGTATTGGAATCATGGTAAGCATGGAGCGCATTGGAATTCGATCAAATATGGAGCGGAAGACGAACAAGTAAGCATGAAGGTGCAGTTGAACTGGTAAGTGTGAAATGGGTGTGCATAAAGGACATTAGTGATAAATATAATAAGAAAGTAGATAAATAGTAACTCATAAAAAAATGATTGTTGTTTGTTTCATTGCACGTGTGATTACACTAAGCTTGTATGCTAAGTTAATGTGCACTAACACACACGCATAATGGAGCTCGAAGACCCCAATGGTTTGAGAGGGGCAAACCCAGAAGTTCGAGACATACGAGTATGCCTCAGTGGACTAGTACAGAGTGTGATGTGTCTTCTCATCAGAGGAGGAGACCGGATAGGCAGAGTTGAGGGTGTGGCCGACCCAAATATACTCAATCCTAGCCAAGAGGGACCAGTCCAATCAATCAAATAAGGGTGAACCCTTAGACTGCGGGTCAGTGGTTCAATCCCCAGGGCGTGCTGAAAGGAGTGAGACAACCCGTTTATAGTCTTCTGTAGTCTGTTCAGGTGATCATGCTAGTGGGAGGACTCATATACCAAATGCTTGCAGTGGGTCCCCGTGGTTAGTGTTTACACGTCCTCGGGGGGGGGGGGCTCATAAATCAAATGCTTGCAGTAGGTTCCCGTGGAAAGTGTGCTAGAAATGGTACCATCCTATCCCGTGGAAAGTGTGCTACAAATGGTACCATCTTACTCATTATATGAGACGGGTGGAACTGATCTCTTCCTAACAGCCTATTAGAACCCCCTTATAAAACAACAATAAGGGGCATTAATGCAAAACATGTAGTTGTATGATAAGTCACCGTGGTGATGTATAGTTGTAATGAGCATGCATTGCATGTGAATGTTATGAATGATAAAGGTAAAGCGTAACCCCATGCATTGCACATGTATATTGTTGTATTGCTATGTAGGAATGTTAGTGTTAGAAATGTTAGATGTAATCTAATACTCATAGTTAGATCATGTACTGTTATTTAGGATTGCTAGGATCTATATATAAATTCATAGGTAGGTTATTGTGTTGTTATTTAGAAATGCTAAGATGTACTTATATATTCCTAAGTCCAGTTCTTACTAAGCTAGTTAGCTTATGCATTAGTGCAATCCCCATTTCAGGAGTATCTAGAGCAGCCGTTAGTTGTTGAGATCGAGTTCAATGTAGAAGACTCGCTTGCCGAAGAAGACCGTTGCTACGCCTTCACTGTGGTCATTAGTGATTTTCTTGATGTATGTTTATTTGTTTTAATCGATTCAGTTAAATTTTAATTTGGAGTCTTTAGTTTTTGTATAAGACTTAGTCTTTTGGATTTAAGTTTTATATTAAATTATATTTAAGCTTATGTTCATAAATCTGATTTCTAACCTAAAATTTATTTTGATCTTTTCCACTGAACTCTGTATTACTTATATGTTTAGTTTTCTTTAACTGTTTATTTTGGATAATTCTATTAATGTTGTGATCCACAACTCTCCTTTGAGGAAGTGAAGGTGATGTCTCTAGTCCTTGATGGGCCATATCGGGTCTATCGGATTTAGGACGTTACAAGTGGTATCAGAGCATATATCTTCGTTTTAAATCAGGGTTTCTTAAGTTTTGAATGTTTTTGATTGAATAGTGTTTCATAAGTTTTTAATGTGATGTTTGTTAAAAAATTATGGTCCGAACCTCTTACTCATAAGAAACTTGGACACGTGTTTTCTTTTGCAGAAGCTCACAGTTCTATTATAACTATGAAGGCTCGTAAAGATCACCAAGTATGCAGACATTGTGAGAAGAGAGTTTAACATGCTGATGTGCAGCCAGAAGCAGAGCATCCGGGTCTCGTGGGGGTTTATCAAGCCCTTGGCGATATTGCTGAGATGATGCAAAGGCAGCAGGGGCAGATCCAAGCTGTGACACAGAGAGATGCCTCCAAGATAGAGAGCTTCAAGAGGCTTGGGCCCAAAGCATTTCTAGGGGCTGTGGATCCGCTCGAAGCTCAACAATTGATTGACTCTCTCGAACGCATCTTCGAGGTCATGTCAGCGGGAGACGCTTACAGGGTTATGTTCGCGGTGTTCATGTTAGAGGGTGAAGCCCGTAGGTGGTGGAAGTCCACTTATGCCAAGTCAGTGGGAGGTGCAGCCATCACTAGTTGGGTGGAGTTTACAGAAGTATTCTTCAAGGAGTATTTTCCCAGGTCGGTTAGGGGGAAAAGGAAATGGAGTTCATGAGACTAGAACAAGGGTCCATGACGGTCATGGAGTACGCGACGAAGTTTACCGAACTATCTCAGTTTGCATTTTATGCCGTAAGCAATGAAGAGAAGAAAACCTACTGCTTTGAATTTGGTCTTCGACCTAATATTAGAAGTAGGCTAGTGGCCAGAGACTTCATGGAGTACCTATCACGCCCCAAGACCCGTGGCCCGAATCCCAATGAGGATTGGCACAAATCTTGAGGGGCGACCTTTGGGATCCATTTCTGGACCGCGGATCGACATATCATAAACACAAAATTAATAAAAGCAATTTAAGTTACTTTCATTAATAACTCAGAGAACGGAAGCAAAAAGAAAAATACCAGATTATGCTGTAAGCATCCAATGTGCTTGACCAAATCTCCATCGGCCACAACCTACAAGATAATAAGTTACGTGAGCCTGGAATGCTCAGTAAGACATAATCTGATCTATGATCACAATATTAATGATAAATTCCATAAATTTACACATAATAGACATCATAATCTCAATAATGCTTATAATGAAAGTTACTTAGCCACATGATACCTGAACCCAATTCCATGATACTGAAATACTGTAAAACTGACTATATCATAATAACATGCAATATGTGCACAAATCAAGGTTTTCAAATGATGAGTTACCTTAGAATAGATCGACTGAATTTCTGGGAAATTTCCTATGGCACAGTGCAGCCTGACTGAATTTCTGGGCACTTGCGCAGGGTACAGTGCAACCCGTGACTGAATTTCTAGGTACTACCCAATGTCACGCCCCAAAACCCGTGACCCTAAAACCAATGAGGTATTTGGCACGAGTCTCGAGGCGTAACCTTCGGGATTCATTTCTGAACCGCGGATTGTCATATCATAAACACAACTTAATAAAAGCAATTGTATTACCTTTATTAATAACTCAGAGATGGAAGCTAAAAGAAGAATACCAGACTATGCTGCATGTATGCAAAATGTCTACCCAAAACTCCAATGGCCACCACCTACAACATAATAAGTTGCGTGAGCCTGGAATGCTCAGTAAGACATAAACTGATCCATGATCACAATATTAAGGATAGATTCCATCGATCTATACATCATAGACATCAATTTTTATGAACATGTGATGAACACAATTTAACCATATAATATCTGAAGATCCATTTATGATGCAGAAAATACAGTGATACTATATTCATCATGCTAACATGCAAACATGTATAATTCAAAGCTTCAATGACCAATTATCATTATTTTTAGATAAACTGAATTTCTGTAAATATTCCCATGGCACAGTACAGGCTAACTGAATTTCTGGGCACTTGCGCAGGGTACAGTACAACCCGTAACTGGATTTCTAAGTTATCACTCAAAGTACAGTGCAACCTTCTTTAGGCCTCCTGCTTGGACCTAGCATATCAATTTCGTTAAACTGGATTTCTGAGTTATCACCCAAGGTACAGTGCAACCTTCTTTAGGCCCATTGATCACAATGTTTAAGGGTAACTTAACCTAGAATTCGAATGATAATTCCCGTAGAACCTATCCACGCGCCCATACACGTTGATAATCCACTAGAAAGCATCATAAAATTTCTTAGCCAAGTCCCACTATCCTTATGATTCCTCCCATCAATTACATTTGTGTTAAAGCTAGGGTCGCACACACTCCAATACTCATAATAGTAGGATTCAAATGATAATACCCGAAAGAAGCTATTGAGACGCCCATACATCCCAATAATCTCCCGGTTACCATCATTTGTACCCTTTCACTAACATAGTGGTTAAACAAATAATAGTCTTAGACAAGATTCTTCATGCACCAGAGTATATGAATGATTTGAGGAAATCATAAGTCTATTTATTTAGAACTTGTCTAATTAACCGGTTAGCATAGATGACTTACTCTACTCAAGTTTAATAGGTTTACATAATCTAATTGGCTGTTACCTTTTTAATTTTGACATGCTTACAATATGATATAGAATTTATTATAATTTAATTTATTAATCATTACCCTATTGAATTTCATACACGAGCATAATAGTTTATAATATCTGAAGTAGTTAACCCTATTAGTAACCCAATAGGTAACACACCATTATAATTTATCCCTCATCGGTAGGGATGACGGTAGACCGATGCCCACCGGTAATTATAATTTATCTCTCATCAGTAGGGATGACGGTAGACTGATGCCCACCGGTAATTATAATTTGTCTCTCATCGGTAGGAATGACGGTAGACCGATGCCCACCGGTAATTATAATTTATCTCTCATCGGTAGGGATGACGGTTGACCGATGCCCACCGGTAATTATAATTTGTCTCTCATCGGTAGGAATGACGGTAGACCGATGCCCACCTGTAAATCTCAGATCTCCACATACAAGTTCAGAATTCTTCAATTCATATTGTAATAATGGACAGGAAATGAACTTACCTGCAAGGCTTCCCAGATCTAGATTCTTGTTGTAACTCTTCTTCTTTCCCTTCTTCTTTCCTTTCCTTGAAGAACCAGACCTTATTTCCCTTCCTTTTTTCCTTTCCTTGAAGAACCAGAGCTTCTTTCCTTCTTCTCTAAAGAAGATCCTCTTTTCCCCACCGACTTCGTGCAACCTCCTTCTCCCCATAACTTTCCAGCGACTAAGTCCACTTCCCCCCTTTCTCTCCACGGACCGGTGACTCAAAATTTGAAAATAAACCTAATTAACACTCTTACCCTATTTATTTAAAATTAACATAAAAGTTTACTCTATTGAAACTCATTACAATTTCTACCCTATGTGACATTAATCTATTGAACCTATACAGAGTTTTACTTTAATTTCTCTACCAGCTAATCCTGAATATTTATTCTTCATAAACTATTGGGTTAGGGTCCTTACATTCTCTTCCCCTAAAAAAAAAATTTCGCCCCCGAAATTAGTGTGATGTACGAGTTGACATCGAATGTTAGAGCTAAACTACCACACTAACTCTATGGTTGAGTTAAACTTTTTAATGCTACCCATACACTAATGGCATCCACTATTAATCAATATTCATGTTGACAGTACTACTCTATCTCACACATCATCCCATTAGCAAACATGACAATGCAACTTACTAGTTCACATATTATCCATAACATCGGATCAGAGAAATATTACAAACCATAGGAAATTAAAACAGTTCTACAAATAGGTGTTCTTATAATGACATGAAATAAAACTAATATAATTACTCTACTCCTTTCTTCATTCTGCATTACCTCCTGCATCAAGATTGCGCTCCAGCCGATCTAACTATCTGTCTTCCCCTCTGCTTGGTTCCCTTGCATCTACATCGCTTGGCCTTCTGCAAGACTGACCTATCTCTTGCACGTATTTCATCAATTTGTCTACCGCTTTCTCCATGATTGAGCGGTGTTCCCTCATTTTCGACTTTAATTCGGAGGTGGTCCTTTCCAGTGCCGCTAAGCGTGCCTCAAGGGGTCTTTCTGCTCTAATTTGTACGGCAGAGGGTCCTAGAGTTTGTTCCATTGGTGCAGATGGGTGATCGCTAGGAGGGTCCGGAAACTGGGTCTCCTCATCCCTGGTTTGATATTGAGCACTCCCATAGGTGCCTGCTTCTCCAACTCCCAGTCCCATTGATGAAATGTTATAACGACCATACGGTCGAACTGTACTCCGCCCGTCGATATGTGGCACGGATAAACCCCACCTTATAGCTAGGGTTGTCATCAAACAAGCAAAAGGTAGGTACCCCTTTTTGCCTGGGTGCTGGAGGAAATGAAGAATACGCTGCATAATGATGCTTGGTAGACAAGGTTGGCATCCCATTGCCAAAAGATTTAGAATTTGCACCATGTGAGAAGCCAGGTCAGTGGGGTTTCCTACTCTAGGGTATACATTAGATAAGAAGATGTTGTAAAGGATCCGATAAGGGATCTGCATTGAGGTTGCAGGTAAGGCGTTATTATTTCTCCACTTTACCAAACTTCCGCAAAGTCTTCTAGTAGCGTTGTCTTGCTCCGATCTATCCAATTCCGACAATTTTGATTGAGATGGGTTTAATGTTAAACCCATCAACTCGGCTATAACCGATATGTTGCTCCCTCAATCTCAAAGTCCAAGTAAAATTTATTCACACTACATGCCGATACCGAGGCATACATGATTTGGGTGAGGGCAGGATATGCTGACCCACCCCAGTATAATATTGGGGTCCAATTTGCCCGGTTCAATATTTCCAAAATCCCATACTCTTGGATATTGGCAATCATAACTTGTCTCTCCACAATAATAGATTTATTAAAGAATTTGTGTGCAATTACCTGATCAATTTCTGATCGCCCCATCCTAGATGGTCTTTCCGATTCTTGCGCCGGCCTTTCCTCACGAATTTCTTCTTCTATTTTCGGTTCTCGTCGATCGCGAGATGAACTCGCACCCTCCCTAGTTGCTGTGCGCTTGGTTCCTTTATCCCTCTTTGGGGGATTGGGATCACCGACTGTTTTTGTTCTTGGCATCTTGATTGAAGAAGGATTTAGAGGGATTTATAAAAAGGATACCGTGATTCTCAAGGAGGTGCGATTTGGAACGGGCGACTCTAATTCAGAATGTTGCGCTGTAAATAGAGGTTTGAGAACAATATGTAATGAGCGTTTTAAACCTTGATAAAAATAAATGAAAACGATGGCACTGGTTTGGAGATGAAAATCTAATGAGAAAATTAGGGTTTTTCTTTCGTAAGAAGGAGCTGGAGGGAGAAGATGAGGTGACTTGATCTAAAACCCTATTTATATTAGCATCGGTAGATGCGTAGGTAACATCATCGGTAGACCGATGCTTACCGCTACATCTACGGACACAATACAAATTCTTCCATAATTATCGGTAGGTTAATCGGTAGACCGGTGTTTACCGATGCATTACTAATTAAACTTTTTTTTAACTTTACTTATATCAAAATTTTATAACAATCTTTAATTGTTTTATTTAAGGATTATATTTTTAGAAATGTTGCAATTTGGTTCAAGCTTGACTTATTTTTCGCGTAAATTCAACTATATAAACTACTGTGGTAAATCTAGATATCATGCATTCATTGTTCTTCTTCATCAAAAGATACTAATTCATTTTTTTTCTTCTAGAAAATGATTTGATAGAAAGGTCAAACAAAAAATTGAAAAGGTAAATGTTTAAATTTTATAGTTACAATGAGAATTAATAGTTATTTTGAATCAATAAATTCCTAAGTACTTCCTTTTACCAATTTTAATTAAAATATTTTACTTCATTCTTGCAGGTTGACGAATTAAAGCAATAGAGGGACACAGTTTTTGAAGCAATACCTGTTAAGTTTTTTTCTAATATATAGTTTTCTATCGAATACTCGGTTTGTACAATTATATACCCTTCAACTTATTAGATAAACATTTTAATTAGAACTTCTCATAAAAAATATTTTTTTTTTCATTCATCCAATAATAACAAATAATATCTCTATTCGATAATTTATTTTAGTATGATTTTTTTTATCATCGAGATAAAAATTCAATTACATCATGTAAACTTCACTCATATATGTCGATATTTTAATTAATTGTTAGTATAAGCATTTTTCTATTGTGGTAAATGTTATGAATAGAAACCCTCAACAATGTTATTATTATGACAATCATGTTACAATTGCAACTCTGTCCTGTGCATCGTTCGGGGCTTCTAGTAGGAAATTGTGGATATTGGTGTATACTAATATTTTATAAACATTATTTTGAAGCTTAGATAGACTAATATTTTTTTTAAGAATAAATGGGATAGAAAGAAGTGTCAAAGTCAATCTATAGATAAAAGATAATTTTATATTATAACATTTTATCCATCCAGTTCAAATAGGTTTCATTTGTCTTGGATATGGTAAATGGTCTTAATAATAGGTTGTCATTAATAAGATTATAAATATTGATTATGGTTCAATTCAATTATATATATACATGTATAGGCATGTGCTTTGCCTCAAATCAAGTTTCAATGCATCATGCCTTAGCATTCTAAAACATTGTATGTGTGTGTGTGTTTTGTAAGCATGTTTGTGTGTGTGTTTAAATGTGTATTTAATTGCACATATACTTGTAAGTTGTAACATATGATGTACTCAATGTATGGTTTCTATAAAGTTTCAAAACTATAGATGGCTTCTGATAGTAAAATTGGTCGATTGCAAAACATATAATTGAATGAGGTATGGCTTTAAAAGTGAGTCCAGGCATAATACGAGTGGATCTCATGTGATAGGCATCATATAATAATATTTATAAGGGTTCTTACTTCTTCAGGAGTGGAGGGGAGATTCATTAATGATTTTTTATTGGTTCATAAGTACCCATCCTTGCTTTTGTAAGCTGGGTCATTTTGTTAGTTTGGTTTGGTCTAAGATAATTGGGCTGAATGTCACGTTTTCGAAGGTACCAAGATCGCTAAAGGACGTGGCAGATAGGCTGGCCAGGAGAGATGTAGCAAGAGTTTCTTTTCTTTGATATACCATTTTAGTAGATGCTGTTTGAGGTCGGCTTTTGAGATATCACTTTCTAATTAATTTATCTTTGCATCCCATCTTTTGCAGGGAAAACTTAAACCATGTTCATCCTTGGTAAACTCCCACAGAGATTCTCCCGATCTACATCCATCCTCTATTCTAGTTCTCGCTTCTTCCCCAAACCAACTAACCAAAATTCAGACCCAGCAAACCCAACCCCTGAAGAACCTACATCTGCTTTCTATGACAACCTCATCGATATTGCCGGCCGTTCCAGAGACTTACCAACGATCCAGAATCTCCTCAACAAGCGCGTCAAGGAAAAATGCTTCAATACCACCAACACCTTCAGGTTTATCACTAACGACGAAGACAGCATCAATATACTCGACGACCTCATCAAAATCATAATCCGCCTTGACAAAGGCTTCGCCCGCAAAAACGCCTTCGATGCCTTAATTTCCCGTCTCTGCAAACTGAACGACATTGAGAAATCCCTACAAGTCATCAATACAATGATCCATGGTGGGCATTGCATCCTCAATGCCTGCACCTTCCACCCCATCCTCCATGCCCTAACCCGAAAGAAGAACATGGATGAAGCCCACAATATTTTAGGGTTAATGAGAGAGATGGGAGTGTCCCCCGACGTGATCTCTTTCAACTACCTCTTGACATCTTATTGTGTTATTGGAGATTTGGAAGCGGCTGCTGGTGTTGTGACAAAGATAAGAGAAGAAAGGTTGGAGGCAGACTCAAGGACCTATGATGCAATGGTGTTGGGGGCATGTAGGGCAGGGAAGGTGGAGGGGGCTTTAGCAGTTCTAAGGAGGATGGAGGATGATGGGGTGCCTTTGTTGTACTCCACTCATGTGCACGTTATCAAGAGGCTGTTGAAAACGGGTTGCTATGCGCAGGCTGTGGAGTTTGTGATGAGCTATGGAGGCAAGGATAAGCAGTTGGATACAGAGAGTTTTGGGATTTTGGGATGGCATTTGATGAGAATGAACAGAGTTGAGGAAGCAAAACTGGTTTTGGGGAAGATGGATAAGATGGGCCTTGTGATGGGACCGAAACTAAGAAAAAGCTATACCATGTTGTTGTCATCCTAGTTCCAGGATGTGAGAGTACAAATATATGAATAATAGCTTCATCAATTGTATTTGGGTGATCTTGTAACACATTTAGCATCTACCAAAGATATAAACACTAAGCAGAAGATAGAACAATGTAAATCTGATAATCGTTAGCTGTTTTGTACCCAAAAAAAAAATAATGATGCACGGCACACACACACAAAAAAAAAAAACTCCAGCCATAGATGTCATATGACCACTTGAATCTGAGTTGTCTGTTTTATTCATAATTGCAGGTAAGGGGCTGGAAGAGGATCTTTGAGCGCGCGCAGACACAAATCCAGCCATAGATGTCATATGACTACTTGAATCTGGGTTCTGGCTGTTTTATTTATAATTTCAGTTTAGGGACTGGAAGAGGATCTTTGAGCGCACACACACAAAAAGAAAAGAACTCCAGCCATAGATGTAATATGACTACTATTTGAATCTGGGTTTTGACTGGTATATTCATAATTGCAGGTAAGAAGGGACTGGAAGAGGATCTTAGAGCTTCCTCAGGAGTTGATTGAACATACTTGTGATAGAGATGTATAGTTATCCATACTTTTTTCTCTAACTTCAACATGTTTTTGTGATTTTTCTATGGAAATTCTTCAATGCATTCCGATTCTTACACTGTTTCTTGTATCAGGACTGGTGCTAGGTTTTTTTGCTTTGTAACAAAATCATAGAAATAATTTAAAAATGATACAGAAACAGTGATAAATCAATGACAATGCTGAAGGTGCCTAGGCTTCCAAGACATGTATTAAAGTTTTCAATTGAATCATTTAATTGATTCAGTTTTTATCATATGGCATCTACTTGAGATCAGTTAAAATCTGGGGATTGTTTTAATGATCTTAATATCAGCTTTTTGAGCAGTATACATGTTGATATATTTAGGAATAATATTGTCTTTTGGTTTATTTTATGACACTACGATTAAGTTTTCGAAATAATTATTCTCACTTCTTTCAATTATAAAAGAAAATGATATGGCAATAAAATGGTTATACATCTTTCAATTATAAAAAAAAAAAGAAAAATAATGTGGTAAGAAAATGATTAATACGTTCTAGAGGTGTATCAATCTGTAGTACTATGTGTCATCAGCCCTGGCCATGCGTTCATCTTAACTAGAACGGTTTGGGGGTACCAATCATAGATTCATAATCATGCAATGCTATGAAAACACAGATGAAATCAGTAACCTGTCATTCTAAAAATCTTAAGGCTACGTTTGGCCTGGCTTCTGTACTTATTGTATCTTATAGCTTATATTAAGCATTTTTTAAAATTAAATATATGTTTGGTAGCGCTTATGAGCAAGTGCTTACCCATTAGCACTAGAGGAAGGCTACCCATAAGGAGAGGTTGCTGAGAGTAGCTTCTCCCAAGCTCTTATGCGTTAAGCTGGTTCACAACTTTAGTAATATTTTTAAATATTTATTTTATCCTTAAACTTTTGTAAGTACTTAAATAAATGTTATTTTTAAACTTTAATAATATTTTTATAATACTTATTTTACCCCTAAATTTTCATAAGCACTTATATCAAACGCTATTTTTTTCACATAAGCAGTTTATTGTTGCTGTCCAATGACCAAACGCAGCCTAAGACACCATCAACCCCTCAACATATGCCCACCTTAATCAGAACAAACGGGTTACCTGTTTTGTTACTTGGCATCATGTGATTGGTATGAACAAGAGGTTACCGTTTTTTTCAGTGTCTACTTGGTATCATGTGATTGGTGTTGCCAGAAAAAATTGCAGAAATAAAAGGGCGCCTTATTTCAAAAGTTAGTTGGATCCGCTATTCACCAATCCTCGCCATTTGATCCGTTTTTCTTCCCGCCAAGTATAAACCAAATCTCCAATGGAGACATCTACCTCAATTCGCCTCCAAAACCTCCCTCTCATACGCAATCAAGCTCAAACCAAAGACCCAAAAGCATGGAATTCCATCATTAGACGCCATGCTCGGCTTAAAAACGACCAAGCAATCCTCACTTCCTATACCCAGATGGAAGCTTTAGGCGTTTTGCCTGATAATCTCGCTTTGCCGCTTGTTCTCAAGGCCTGTGCAAGGCTACAAGCTATTGAAAAAGGCAAGAAAATCCATTCTGATATTGGGACTTCGTGTTTAATCGAGGATATTCGGGTTCGAACTGCTCTTGTAGATTTCTATTGCAAATGTGGATTTCTTGAAGAAGCTCGCCAGGTGTTCGAAGAAAGGATAGACAGAGATGTGATTTCGTGGAATGCTATGATATCTGGGTATGCAGGAAGTTCTCGGAATCAGGAGGTGATTTCGTTGTCTTTGAGGATGCAAAGGGAGAATGTAAGACCCAATTCGGGTACTATTGTGGGTCTGCTCTTGGCATGTGGGGAGCTGTTGGAGTTGAGGTTTGGGAAAGAGATACACTGTTATTGTTTGAGAAACAAGCTTTTTGATTCGAATCCTCATGTGGGTACGGCATTGATCAGCTTCTATGTGAAATTTGATGTGAGATTCGTGCGTTTTGTGTTCGATTCGATGGTATTGAGGAACACTGTTAGCTGGAATGCGATGATTTCTGCGTATTCTAACACTGGAGATGTCTCGGAATCGCTGAGGCTCTTTGTGCAGATGCTGGAGGATGGTGCTAAACCTGATGCTGTCACCATATTGATCGTTATCCAGGCTTGTGCAGATTTGGGGTTTTCTAAATTGGGCAGGCAAATTCACCAACTTGCTATAAAATTTGAATTTAACCACGATTTATTTGTGGTTAATGGGTTACTTAATATGTATGGCAAGAATGGAAGCTTAGAATCTTCGTGTGAGCTTTTTGAAAGCACTCCGATGAGAGACGTAACTTTGTGGAATGCTATGATGTCTGCATTTATAGAGTGTGGTTGCCATGAGGAAGCACTTGATTTGTTTGATAGAATGCGATTAGAGCATGTCAGAGAAGATAAAACCACAGTTGCCATTTTATTGTCAATATGTGCAGAATCAGCGAGTGGATTGAAGATTGGTAAAGGCTTACATGCTCATGTAATCAAGAGTGGAATGGAGAAAGATGCTTATCAGGGAAATGCATTGTTGGGTATGTATGCAGACCTGAATTGTATTGAATCGGCCCGGAAAGTATTCAGCAAGATGGATGATGTTGATGTACTCTCATGGAACACTTTGATTCTCGCATTGGCCCGTAACAAATCGAGGGTTGAAGCATGGAACCTTTTTAAGCAGATGCAAGAATCCAAATTCAAACTCAATTGTTACACTATGGTTGCTGTTCTTGCTGCATGTGAAGATGAAACTTGTCTGAATACCGGACGATCAGTCCATGCTTATATAATGAAACATGATATTGAAATCAACTCATCGTTGTGCACTGCACTTACAGGTATGTATTTGAACTGTGGAGATGAAGCCACGGTTAGGCACCTTTTTGAAACCTGCCCCCACATCGGCCTTTGAAGGGGGCATACCCTATACCAAACTCCTTAAATGAGTCATTTGGATCCGGTGAGGGGGTGAAACCCCACCTCGGCCTTTGAAGGGGGCATACCCTATACCAAACTCCTTAAGGGAGTCAATCTGATCCGGTGAGGGGGTGAACCCCCACCTCGGCCTTCGAAGAATCGATCAAAAATATGAATAATTGTACACACTAATCTAGGGTTGTATATCAGTTAATCTACTTAGGCATGGACTATCAAATATCTAACTCAGAATTACATTATCATAATGGTTAAGTGTAATCCATCTTCGGTTGGCATGAACTATCTACCAAACAACTAATTTGTAGAATAATTCATCTTTCCTAAATATGAACTATCAAACCCTATTAATCTAATGTTAATAAATATCATTAACTAAGAATTTAAAGTCTACAATATTAAACCATAATTAAAGAAAATTATAACTTACACCAATACTCCACAAGAAAATTAGTTACTCATCTTAGGACTAGAAATCAACAAAGAATTGTAGAACTCCAT
Organism: Pachysandra terminalis; assembly: GCA_031762675.1. NCBI lineage: Eukaryota > Viridiplantae > Streptophyta > Magnoliopsida > Buxales > Buxaceae > Pachysandra > Pachysandra terminalis. Next base: position 14,570 of record JAUPMG010260890.1, read on the forward strand.
CTCCTTTGAAAAGATTCTTCTCTTCCCAAGAACAGGAACACAGAATAAATTAAACTAAAAACTTTATTCGAAATCCAAACTTTCTTCCCAAAAGTGGAAGAATAATTAAATCTAGATCTCCTTTTAATTACAATCCCTACCATTTATTTATAGAGTTCCTAAAGTAACAAAATAAGTCAAAAACGAATTAGAACTAAAAATCCTATTGAAACTAAAATTCCTAACTTCTCGGATTCGCAAAACCGACTTGGGCACTCGATCTTCCATAGGGCGCTCGATCACCAGGCGTTCGATCGCCCAAAACTGGCGATCGATTGCCATCTTTAGGTTATTGAATTTTTGCTCGTTTTTCTTTTGGTTTCATTTTCCTTTAGCTTTTCTTTTAGGTTCTTCTTCTTCTCTTCAAGTAAGCCATCCACTAGCAGAGGTTCTTCATCTAGATACTTAAATCATCGGCTTTAGCACACTTTATCATTAACACCACCAAACCTGCAAAACACAGAAAATGCATTAATCTATATTTATAAGCACAACTAAATAGACTAACATGCCAAAGTAATAAGTCTAAAAGTGCAAGTACTACATACTTATCACACCCCCAAACATACACTTTGCTAGTCCACAAGCAAAGAAAAGATTAAACTAATGCATCCTAATCATTCATCATACTAATGCCATACCATAAAAGTATATGGAAAATTCTCCGAATTTATCGATCTTATAACTAAAAGAAGAACACTTTAACTTAATAATTAATATCTAAATCGAAAGAAACTATCCTAATGACTTCACAATGAACCTATAATTAATCTAATCCATCTAGTTTAAACACCCATATTCCAGCAATCTATTTAATCATGCAAGTGTTAGTGAAATGCAAGTGTATGATGAATGATTAGTGAAATACTAATCATTCATCATACTAATGCCATATCATAAAAGTATGTGGAAAATTCTCCGAATTTATCGATCTTATAACTAAAAGAAGAACACTTTAACTTAATAATTAATATCTAAATCGAAAGAAACTATCCTAATGACTTCACAATGAACCTATAATTAATCTAATCCATCTAGTTTAAACACCCATATTCCAACAATCTATTTAATCATGCAAGTGTTAGTGAAATACTAATCAGGGAAGAATGTTAAGAAATTAAAGTAAACTAAATATGCAAAGATGAATAAATTCTCAAAATTAAACTTCAATTGCCCCTTATTTTATTATTTTTTTTATCTCTTCATTTTATTTTTCTTTTCATTTCTTTTTTTTTTTATTAACCTTCACCTTGTTACGTGAACCTGATTGCTTTATAAGGCAAAAAGGCCCGGTTACTCAGTTTAGGCTAAATACTTAACTAATATCAATCTTCCACCTTTTTACGCGAACACCCCTTGCTTTAGGAGGTAAAAGGGCCCGGTTATTCAGTAAAAAGAAAAACATAGCCAGTTTTTTATTTTTTTTTTCTTTCTTTTCAATATTTAGAGATAATACTAATATTCACAAGGGCAAAAGCAGTTTACAATTTTGAAATTAAAAACCTAAGCATATAAAGACACTAAAAATCACTTTACATACACCAAAAATCAATATTTAGTGCAAGTGTATCATGCAAAACTAAAATAGGGTGTTCTCACAAGATAAGATTAAACTAACTCTAGATACATATGTGTCTTTAGAATTAATTCATAATAATTTAAATACAATTATCTAATTAAAAAGCTATTCCTAAATTATAATTTCAACAAAATTCAAACAAATTTCAAAAATATAGCAAATATGGCAAAAGTATCTAAAAATATGCAAAAATATATATGCAATAAATATAACATCTCTATCTTTCTTTTCAGACCCCCAAACCTAACCTTTACATTCTCCCCAATGTAAAGCATAAACAATAAAAAAATAACTGGAAGTGCTAAAAAGAAAGATACGACCTGATGGAATGATCAACCCGTAGATGATGATGGTGGTGGTGGTGGTCCAGAGCCGAAACATCCCTGACTAAAGAACTGCTGAATTGTCTGTTGTGTCTATATCTGCAGTTCCTCCTGGCGTCTCTGTATGGATAAACTCTCACTAAGCTCAGTTCTCATCCCTGAAATATCCTCTCTAATATCCCGGACCTCATCCTATAAATAGGACATCCCAGTCTGAATGTGATCGACCCGATTGACCAGATCTCTGTAATCTTCATAAGACACATGCCTAGTGTCCTGCCCATAGTATGTATAATCCATATGCTCCTGTGGGGGATGCCCTGCATATGTCTGTGATGGACCAGCCTCTGGATGTGCAGTATGTGAAGGTCCAGCCTCAGTATGTGGGATTTCATGTTGTGGATACGCCTCAGGGGTTGCCTGCTCCTTTGGTACGACATCTCTAGCAGCATGTGCTGTTATGATGTCTGGTAACTGACGCATATGGGAGATACTGTGGTGCCACTCTGATATACTAAAATACTGGATCCTATCCGAATGAGAGTCTCTCTCTAAAGTCACTACTCCCTTAAAAAGGAGTAGCTCAGTGACTAAGAATGGGAAAGGAAGTGGTAAATGATCTAGGTTCCGAAGAACCGTCAATACTAAACGCTCCCGAACAGTCACCATCTATTGCCAGATGAGACTAGGAATATCGAACTAGTATCTGTGATAGAAAGCATAGAGTGCACACAAAAACCCACCCCGCCTCTGCATCTTGTGGCCGATGGGTCAATAAACCAAAGATGGGGTGGTAGTAAGGCACATGATGTGCAATTGCGTTTGCCATCAGTATAACGCCCCTCGCACATATCATCAACAATGGTCTGAACAGATAGACCATCTGGGAGGGGTGGATAACGAGGCAAACCATCTCGCCTAGAAGGACTAAAGAGATGGCAACCTAGAACTATAGCGATATCCTCTGGTGTGATCTCCATCTGGACTCCATCTATCTCTAAACAAAGGACACCGTTAGTGTTTTGTGTCATGTTCTGGTAGAACAACCACACAAAATGTTGACGGACCATTGTTCTAATAGGTGCAAATACAGGAGATAGACCACGACGTCTAAGGTCCTGCACAGCCTGTCTAGTGTTTATGTGATGTCTAAATACCCCATCTATATCAAAGTGGTCTCAAAGTTCAGGGGTTGGTTTTTCCACATTTCATTCAGGTACTCACTCCTAATATAAACCATGATGCACAAGAAATCAAGAGAAACAACTAAATCTGGATCTGTCGCACAGGGCGTTCGATCGCCCGAGATGGTGTTCGAGCATCGTTCAAACTTCGAACGCTTGAGGAAAAACAGGAACAAAAAACACAAGAACAAGGACTAGGGATGATCTAAAAAAATAAATCTAGGTCAAAAAGGGCGTTTGATCTCAAAATAGGCGTTCGATCGCCTACGACAACCACAAAACTATAGATCTGTTGTCTAACAAAGTAGATCTGATAAAAATGGGCGTTCGAACTCTGGCGTTCGATCGCTGCTGAAGGACGTTCGAGCGTTGGAAATTTCGAACCCGATTTAAAGATCTAAAACCAAAAATAACCTAGATCTAACAAATCACGCACAATCGTAGATAAAATTAGGGCCTAAAGAGAAGGAAAGAAAGGTACCTTGGGTCTTGAGGGCTCCAGAAGCTAGAGAAATCGAATGGGTTCCTAAACTAAAACATTTCTTAAATAGAAAAAACGCAGGTCACGCGCACACAGTATAGCGTTCGATCGCCCTAAATAGGCGTTCGAGCGCTAAACGTTCGATCGCCCAAAATTGACGTTCGAGCGCCTTGTGTAAACAGTGCCTAAACTCGAAAAATAATTACTCCTGAACTATCTAATGATGGGTTGCCTCCCATATAGTGCTATGTTTAACGTCTTTAACTCGACGTGAGTGGGTCGACTCAATCAATTCCCTTCAAATCTGCCACACTCCACCCCATTTCCTTTTTTATTTATTTATTCTTTTTAATTTTCTACTTTCCCAATTTTCTTGCAAATCAGATGCAATAGGAACCGGGATAGTATCTGATGGTCCTAAAAAGGCATACTTGAGCTTATCTGGTAGTTTTTTAAGCTCAAGTTGTGCTGGTGTATAGGGTGGAATGGGAGGGAAACTAGAATGGTGAAGTGTTTCCTTTAATGAATTTTCTTTAATGTCCAGGAGGAAACACTCACCAGCATCTGGTGGATGCTGAAATGCATTGAAGATGTTCAGATTTAATTTCATATTCCCATAAGATAATTCCATCACCCCAGTCCTACAGTTAATGCAAGCATTCGCTGTAGCCAAAAATGGGCATCCTAGGATAATAGGAATATATCTCTCAGGAATGTGGATAGGTTCTGTATCATGAACTATAAAGTCTACTGGAAAGTAGAACTTGTCCACCAGTATAATTACATCTTCAATGATGCCACGCTGTTTCTTAATGAATCTATTTGCTAATTGCAAGACAACCGACGTGGGCTTAAGCTCTCCTAAGCCTAGTTTCTGATACACTTAGTAGGGAAGCAAGTTCACACTAGCTCCTAAGTCAAGGAGGGATCTTTCAATTTTATGGTCTCCTAAGAGACAAGTGATAGTCGAAGACCCAGGGTCCTTAAACTTAGGGGCTATGTGATGCTGAAATATAGAGCTTACTTGCTCAGTGAGATGGACTTTCTTAGGAGTATGACTCCTAGTTCTTCTCTTTTATGTGCATAAGTCCTTCAGAAACTTGGCATATGAGGGAATCTGCTGTATAGCATCAAGGAGAGGAAGATTTATTTTCACTTGTTTAAAGACCTCTATCATGTCTTTTATCTTCTCTTCTTGTTTCCCAAAATAAGAGTGCTCCTTGAGTCTTTCAAGAAAAGGAGCACAAGGCTCATATGGTATCTCAGGAGCTGGAGTGCTAGGAGATGGTATATTTTCACTCCCTCTTTGGTTAGTTGATCCTTTAGGATTTTCAATGGGTACCGGGTCAACTCTCTCAACCTCTTCCTCTCCTACCTGGTTATCAATAACCTTCCTACTTCTTAGAGTACTAATAGCATTTACCTGTTAAGGATTAGAGCCTCTAGAAGTGGTTCCCTCTACTAGGAATGTGCCTTTAGGATTAGGCATTGGCTAACTAAGGAATTTCCCATCCTCTAATCTTTTAAGTGTATTAGCTATCGGCCCAACTTGGGTTTCTAGCTTTGCTATGAACTGAGAATGGGAATTAAGCAAAACAGTGTTTGCTTCTAATGAACTGAGTGTAGCCAATACTTTATCTTCAAAAGCCGTATTCCTAGGAGGAGGGGGAGGTGGCTGATACTGCTATTGTGTAGGCCTATAATTGGTAGCTGGTTGGAAGGGTTGGTTATTTTGATATGGATGCACCTGGTGTTGCATTCCATATGGTGGGGCTTGGATTTCATGTCCTTGGGATCTCCATAAAAATTAAGATGGTTTCTCCATCCTGGGTTATAAGTGTTAGAATATGGATCATTACCCTGTCTGAAGAAAGCGACATTTACATGCTCATGAGACCTATCAGCAAATTGTCCTGATGTAGGACAATCTACTGCCTGATGGAAGGGACTAGTGCTCAAGGCACATGGATCCATAGGAGGGGCTACATGAGGTGGAGAAATATGTGAAAAGCCATCCGCCATAAGTTGGTCTAGCTTTCTTGAGAGCGCATCCACCTTAGTAGTCACATCTAATGGATTATGTATCTCATACAGACCTTCAGTTTTATGGACCTTAGGATTTAGTGTCCTACGATGAGATGAGGCATGTTGGACAGAATTTTCACACAAATTCTCGAAGAGAACCCATGCTTCGTTTTCACTTTTAAGCATAAAAGTGCCACCACATGAGGCATATACTATCTGCCTATGTGATTCACTCAGCCCATCGTAAAAACATTGCACCAATTGCCACTTAGGTATAGCATGGTGTGGACACTTCCTAAGTAGGTCTTTTAGTCTTTCCCAGGTCTCATGGAA
>JAUPMG010260908.1:0-20530 GCA_031762675.1 Pachysandra terminalis
CATCTTGGGTTGTCTTAGGCTTCTGTGGCACAGGTTATTATTATCTTTGTTTTATGGAAAATGAGAGCATCACCCATTGGGAAGTAAATGTTAAGGTTTATCTCTTTCTTTCTTTCTTAGGGTTTTTATTATTATTATTAGTTTTTAAGGTTTAGTATTTAATGTTTTAGGGTTCATATTTCCTTTTAGGCTCTGTTTGTTTTACTAGAAAATATATTCCAGAAAAAAAAATTCCGAGAAACTTTTTCCCTCTTCTAATATCCTACTATGTGGATGTTATTTAAAAATTTCCTTAGATTTTTTTCTTGTAGGGGATGTTCCAAAATTTATAATTTCTACTTCAGTAGGAACATCAGATCCATCAAAAGAATGATTTGCGGATGGATTTTCATTTGTTTGGGATAAAAAACATTGAAGACTTGAAAGTCATGTTATGCCACCTCATTTTTCTCGGCATATCTCACCTTGTAAACTATATTAACCGAACTCAAAACTTTGTGCATGCCCATGTGCTTATGTGAGAAAAGAAAGAAAGATAAAACAAAGATGGTACCAACATAAAGACATGACTGTAGTCAATTATCAACAAAGACATGACTAGTAAAAAACAACATAAAAACAAATATAAAATAAAGCATTAAAAAAAAAACTAAACCTCAATATATGAATTAATCTAAATGAGGACTATCTTCGTAACGACGAATCTCATGTTGAAACTTTTTTGACCATCATTTGCGGCAATCATCTCCTTTTGCAAAGAAAGATCTTGCGATCTTTTCATTCTCATTCAAGAAGTCAAATGCCTCTTTAAGCATGATCTCATCAAACCCTTCACTTTCATTACCTCTTCGTAAAGGAATGAAATATATTCTTGTTAGAAGTTAGCCTCGAGTGCTTTAGCCACTTTACAAATTTGATCTGCTAACTTATCTATCTTCTCATTCAAGTCATCATGAAGCCAACTTCTCTTCCTACGAGGTCTATACTTGGATGTTGAAATAGAAGCTCTTGATTGTAATATTATTGGAACTTCAGAATACTCTCCAATGAAATCATTGTTTGGGATTTCAGTATCATCATCCATGGTAACATCACACTCTGTTGAGGGACCAATAATATTATTAAGATCATTTGTGGATTTACCAAAACTCTCAGTTACTTGGTCATCACCAGATATCATACATAACTCATCGTGCATGTCACTGGGCTTTTTAATGTATGGTGCAACTTTGGGATGTGCCTATTCTATCACAAAAGGTTAAATAAGCACTTAGGAAGTAAAAAAATAAAAATAGTACTCACATGCATAAAATAAATTCGAATAGAGAATATCATACCTCAATGTACTCCTTGTAAACAATAGTGGTACAAGTAAACATCTTATTTTCATCCCAACCAAATCCACTACTATTGTCTTTAATTTTCTTAATGATATCGAACTTTTTTTAGTAGTCCTCCAACGGTTTTCAACATTCTCCTAAGTGCAACAGACCTTAAATGTTTATGAAATAGCCCTAGCCGCACGTGTATATGATTCTTTTATCTGGTTTTCTACCTTTTTTAACCTCTTCAATAAGTAGGTCAATCAGGATCCGATCTATTATAGGTGTCCACCATAATTGCTTTGTATCATCGTCTTTGTTAGTTTTAGCAGACAACTCTTGTGTCTCCATAACTAACAAAAATAAATGCAAATAATTAAAATAGAGCAGAACACAAATAAATTTAACATTCACAATATGAATGTGAAGAATTGAAACATATTTCTAATGCTCCCAAACAAAGGTTTGAACTACAGGTTTCAATCTCCTATAAAATTAAAAAGAAATTACATCAAATTTCATAATTATTTGACATTGAAAAAATAATTAACCCAAGAAAGGATCACACCTCATTTTAGCTATCCAAAAACAATGAACCATAGAAAAAAAATTAGGACAAGTTAAAGGGTACATAACTAGTAAGTTTCTTCATTTTTTAGTTGTCTAAAAACAACTACCAAAAAGTACTCAATATATGTCTCAATACAAAATTAATACTCAAAACATAACTCAATGAAGCAAATAGTCATCATACATGGCATGTGCTATTTCATCTCTTCTCCGAGTCCATTCCCTATTTTCTTCTCTTTGCTCCCTCTGTGTTATTTGCCTTCTTTGAGGTTGTGCTTCGGACTGCCTATCTCGATCAATTCGTGTTATGATTCTATCATAGTGGTCAACACCCATTATGTAGTTATGCAAAATACAAGCTAAAACTGCATCAACTTGTTTCTCGTATGATCAAAATGGTTCACAATCTGATACACGAAACATTTTCTTTAGAATCCCTAAAGCTCGTTTGAGTGTATTTCTTAACTTCGAATGCCAATAGTTAAACAATTCTCTTTCATTTAGAGGCTGGTGGTCACTATACTCTTTCAAATGATATCGAATGCCACGATATGGTGGAAGAAATCCCTTACGAACACCAAATCCTACATCAACCAAATAATATTTACCTATAGAGCAAAAAAATATCTATCAACATTATGACTACCTTTGTCTGACATATAATTCATTTACACGATTCTACAAAATACCTTTAGGGACTATAAGTCCATTACACCTTGTCAATGCATCATCCAATATAACTGAATCATTTGTTGAGCCTTCCCAACCCGTAAGTACATATGTAAATTTCAAGTCAAAATCGATTGCAGCCATGACATTTTGTGTGGTTTTATCTTTATGACCACGAAACCGAACTTGTATATCAATAGGAAGTGATGCACGAACATGTGTACCATCTATCACACCTATGCAATCCTATTATATACATTGTAACTCAATGAATGAAACATAAAAGAAACAAATAGACACAACATATAAACAAATTATGTGTTCATAGATTGCCTTAAACCAAGGCCAATATGTCTGACTAGTTTATATTTTTGGGGGAGTTGAGCCATTGGATCAATTAACATAATCCTTTTTTAGCCTCAAGATTGCATTTAGAACGATATTGAAGTACCGCTATACAGTTTCATTAGAGTGAAAATAACGACAACTAATAACCCGATTTCTAACATTGTGTCCAATGGTGTGGAGTTGCTCCACTGCCACCGAGACATATAGTCTCCCTCAAATAGTTTCTCTTTCAAAACAGTACGTACATAGTCTATGTAATGCCCGTTTCCATGATTATACCATCTAAATATTTTCTCTTTCATCATCAGTATATGTTTTAGAGCACGAGCTGCAGCAATGGTTGCAAAACCTGCTGCCATAACTGTAATGGCAGCAGCTACAATTTCATGGTGTTTTCGCACATCAAGTCTTTCCTAAAATAATGCTATACTAGACCCCCTAGGTACTCAGGAAAACACTTGTCTTACTCGAATGACTTGCTTATAAAAAGGAATTATCAAATCCTTTATTGTTGTGTCTTAATTGTATGTGTTTTGAGCCTACTCAAAACAAATGTATATATGCGTGAAAAGAGGATTGGAGTCCCATGCCATGAGAAGTACAGCAGATGAACTTTGAAATAAGATGGGGAAAGAATCCCTTCTCAAAGGCAAGTGATCCTTGATATTAGTTGACTAGCTGAGGTCCTCACCAACAAAAGACTAATAGATCCTTATCATTTCCATGCTTTATTTTGGAAGAGAGAGAGAGAGAGAGAGTGTTTATGTTCATTTAATTCAAAAATTCAATCATGATGGAAGATCATAAGTAGTTTCAGTGGTAGTTTAGGAACCAAGGTTTCAAAGATCAGACCGATCCGGTCCAGTCCGATTGTATTCCACGATACAAACATTGTATCAAGTGGCTTTGGATCAGACTGGTCCAACCGATATTGGTACAGATCAGCCAATACAATCAGTCCAGTAACCGATACAACCGGTCCAATAAATTCAAAGTTTTTTTTTTTTTTTTGCTCAGTTCAAACTAGGGGTGCAACTAGGTTCGGTTTGAGTCGAGTCAACTTCAGCTCAAACCCAAACCGACCTCTAGCTCCACGATACAACTATTGTATCAAGTGGCTTTGGATCAGACTGGTCCAACCGATATCGGTACGGATCAGCCAATACAATCGGTCCAATTATCGATACAACCGGTCCAATAAATCCAAAGTTTTTTTTTTTTTTGTTGCTCAGTTCAAACTAGGAGTACAACCAGGTTCGGTTTGAGTTGAGTCAACTTCAGCTCAAACCCAAACCGACCTCCTGGAGGGTCAACTCAAATCCAACTCACCCGAACTATGAAACCCAAACACCAAACCCATATGATATAATATATATATTCTATGTAAATGAATCAAGGAAACCCAAAACTATTTCCACCCTTATTTATTTATTTAGCTTATATGTAAGAAGAGACTAAAATCAAGAAAGATACGTCCAGAAATCAAAACAAATAGAAGTGATTACAACCTAAGAAAAAATTATCAAAATGCGATAGTTGACAATACCAATGTAATCGGACATTAGATCTTGTTGGAACTATTTTTGTGACTTCTCAATCTCTCAATTACTTGGGCCTCGTTTGGCTCCCATTCTTGATAAGGAACTCATTCCAGGAATGAGTTCCTTGAATGAGTTGTAAGAACTCGTTTTGAAGGCTTTTTAATTGCGTTTAGTTAGCATGTTATAGGATGAGCTCCAATGCAATATAGATGTTTGGTTAGCATTTACTAAAATTAGTTTTAACAATGCCAGTGACGAAGATGAAGAAGCAAAGACCAATTCAGTCTTGACTCCAGTCGTTGCATTGCTTTCAAGGGTTGAACCTACTTCCCCTTTCTCTTCTTCTTGTTTGATTTCAAGTGGGATTATAGAGGCATCAAATGATGATTCTCTATCCAAGATTTCCTTTCCAACTTCTTCTCTTTCCAATTCTTTATCTTGAGGTCTATCACTACCCATTTGGGTGCTTTGCAAAACACCTCGTTGAGAATCCAACAATTGCTGATCTGAAAGCTCCGGTGGAGGGGAAGAATAAGAGGGGAAGAAGAGGAGTTGTAGGGAGAGAGAGGGAGAGATAGAGAGAGAGAGAGATTAAAGGGTGCTGTGGAGAATTGCTGCTGTTGCTGCCACTGTGCGAACAGCTGCAACAGAACTGGTTTTTGAAGTTTGAGAGCAGAGGATAGAGAAGTGGAGGGCGGTGGTGTTGCTGAAATCAAATGGGGGAATGAAGAGGAGAGGGTGGAGCTCGGTCGGAGCTGCTGCTGCTGTTACAGCGGCAGCGGTGAGGTAGATGAGAAAGAACAGGGGTGCGATTGGGTTCGGCGGTGAGGTGGAGCTGCTGAGATGTTTGGTGTGGGTTCAGGTAGAGGGTGAATAAAGAACAGAGGTAAGGAGATGGGGTTTGTTCGATTGGAGATGGTGGCTGGGGGTGCTGGACAGGGAGTCGTGGAGATGGAACAACGGCAGCAGGGGAGAGAAGTGAACGGGGCTGCTACAACAATGGCCACAGTAGTCGGTCTGAGTTAGACGCAGTGGTGATGGGGTTTAATGGAGGAATGGAGACTGTTGTGGTTGTGGTGATTTTGCAGAGGAAGAAGAAGACATGAAGAAGAAGAGGAAAGAAGAAGAAGAAGAAGAAGAAGAAGAAGAAGAAGAAGAAAGAAAGAGGGACAAGAAGAAGGGGGAAACCTTAGCATTGGAGAGGGGCACCGGAATCGTAGCGCCGTCGGGTGGTGCCGCCGCAGCCGGAGTGGAAGGGGAAGAAGATGAAGATAAAAACGAAGGAGCTGCTCCTGCAGCTCTTCTAGAATCTGAGGGGAAAGTTGGGTTGATCTAAAGGAGAGGAAAAATTTACAAGTTTGCCATCAATAAGTTTATTTACAAGTTTGCCACCGCAAAAATGCAAAACTCATTCTCAATTCTCAGAAACGGGGTCAGAGGTGATTCTGGGTTCATGTGTATTTTCTCATTCTCATTTTAAGAAAACTCATTCTATCTCGGCTAACCAAACGCTCAATTTTTTTGTCAAAACTCATTCCAGGGCTTGGAACTCATTCCAAGCCCTGGAATGAGTTCCGAAAATGGGAGCCAAACGACACCTTAGTCATTTAAGGGACATTTTTATTGAGACTATTTTATTCTCATATTATTTTATATTACCTAATTTGCTCCTTAACTTCTAGACCTAAAAGCACTTCTTAAATAGGCATTTACCAAACGCTATGTTTTGATTTGAAACAATTTTTACAAACGTTTCATAAGAATCAGTTCTGAAGGAATCACTTCTCCTTTTAGGAAGCAATGGCATCTAGTGAATTTAATTTTAATTTCCAAGAAGAAAAAAAGAAAACCTTTAATGACTTACTCTTCCTTTTTTCTTATTTTCAAAATACCAATTTTGATGCCATTTGATAGTGCCAATGTATACAAGGGTGGGAGGTGGTATTTCAGCAGTTTATTTATACTCACATGTTCCTGTTCACCAGCAGGCATGATCTTGATCTAATTTGAAAGGGCATGTACCCTTTCACTCATCATCCATCAGGTGCAATCAAGTTCCTACGGTCTGGATCTAACCATGTAAGGAACCTGTTTAATTGAGACCTTTCTGATCCGGTGCAACCTTTGGATCCATAAGGTGTGTCCGATCGGAAGGTCAACCCGAACCAGGGATGATCTAAACTATCAAACCAAGTAATCAATCACTTCGGTCCAACCGGGTGGGGCACACTCTAAAAGAAAAGGCTCCTACGCTCCTCATGACGCTAAGTGCAAAGTGTGCTTACAAAGCACCCATTTCGCCTCAAGCGCCCTTGCGCATTTGCACACACACGCGATGGTGCTTCGCACCACTGACCCAAGTGCAATGCACTATATCATTCCCTTTGTTTTTAAACAAGTAAGCAAAAAAGAGCTCCCTTATATAAACCTTCACTTTTCTTGTAGCTATCAGATATGGGACAAGAGATTTTCACAAAAAGACTTTCAACACGAAACAAAACAAAACTAAAATCTATTTTGAAAATATCCAACCTCATATACTAAGCTACCACTTCAAACACATTTCCTAGTATGCAAAGAAGTATCTTCTAAATCTAGCATTTATCAATATACATGACTTAAAAGATATTAAGTAATTTGGTGGCTTCAGTTCCACGTGACAAAATCTATTACAAATGTATTGAAAGGACTTATGTTAGTTAAAGTATTATCCAGGTGTCTTGGTCCCCTATTAAGCGGATGATATCAAACCAGATCGAAACATTCAGCTAGCAACGGACAAACTTTGCCGGAACGTCGACCGCAAATAAAATTTTCCATATCATTGCCCCACATGGCAGAAAAAAAAATACATGGTTCTCTAATAACTAGATCTGGTGAGGCAGACCAAAATATCTTTTGGCTAAAACTTTTTACGTTTTTGGTATTGAAATGTTTCTTTGATCGCTATAGGCAATAATTTTATTGATGATTTAGGTTTAAAATCATACTAGTAAATTAAATGTTAGTTATTAGCAAGGTTCGTCATGTCGATGTCGCTAGGTGGCTCTGGGGAAATGTCGGCGACATGTCGCCAACATGGGGAAAAGGGGAAGCCAAGGGAAAATGTGGGGAAACCATGGGTTTTATATGGATTTTTTGCCCCAAACTTTAAGTATGTCTAATTAAGGCCTAAATGCATCCAAATACATCAAAAAATACAAAAAAAAAGTGCCTACACATTAATAGTCATTACTTGAGGGGGGTTAACTTACACACTGTCGAGTTTGTAAGCTGTAAAAAAGATGCTATATATAATTAAGCCAAACTAAAAGTGAATGTAAATCAAACTAAAAAATACATAAAACTAGAAATCAAGTATCATATCCATGAGGGAAAAAGGGAAATCTGGGGGAAATAATGGAAAAATCTGTGAAAATGTGGGGTTTTTGATGGGTTTCCCCCCAAGTTTTAAACAACCCTTATTAGTATCTAAATTCATCATAATATTATTAACATACAATATTTATTTAATTTTTTTCATTTTTTTTTAATTTTCCCCTGGTACCCCTAGATTTCGTGTTGCTGAGGGGTGAAATGACAAAATGTCGGCGACATTTCGCTCCATGTCGCCTACATTGCAAACCATGGTTATACGAACATAGTGGCTCATATTGAAAGAGAGTTCATTACACTAGTCTCTAGATCCAATGGGGAGGAATCGAGGGCCCAGCGGGCAGAGTGAAGCAGAGTCTTTTGTGCGGGTTGAACCATAAGTTGGGGGGCGCAAGGGGCGAAGTCCCCCACTGTACGGTAAGGGTATATTAGGGATTTTTCATATACCGGGTTGGAGATACAATTTATAACCCTATTTGTTTTTAGTATAGTGGAAAACTTCTCTCCCGTGGAAATAGGCACTACACTGAACCACGTAAATATGTGTGCATATTTTGATATTTTTTTCTTTGGTTTCTAATCTCACCTTATTTTCTTATAATCAAACGACAATTGGTATCAAAGCATGGGTTGATCGTAACAATAATGGTGAAATACTTCGAATGCCAAGTATGATGTAGAGAAGTTTGATGGAACAAGGAAGCTTGGCCTTCGGCAATGAAGGGTGAAAGATCTGTTGGTGCAGTAGGGTTTGGTGAATGCATTGTATGGGAAATCAAAGAAGCCAAAAAATATGACTGATGGTGAATGGGAAGAACTAGAGTTGAGGGCGGCGAGTACCATTCGTCTTTGCCTTGTAGACGAGGTTATGTGCTATGTCATGGATGAAGAATCTCATGGAGGGATTTGGGCGAAATTGGAGAGTTGATATATGTCCAAGTCTCTAATGAACAAACAGTATCTTAAGGAGATATCTGTATGGGCTGGAAGGTGCTGATTTGAAGCAGCACATAAATTCATTCAATCAGATCATTTGTGAACTCTTTAAGATTGATGTGAAGTTTGATGAAGAAGACAAGGCACTAATACTTCTAACCTCTCTCTCTATCTCTTACGAAGGCCTGGTTACAACCCTACTTTGGGGGAAGGAAACTCTGAAAACGGAGAAAGTTACAGTAGCCCTTTTGTCATATAAACAGAGGAAACAAAACAGAACAACGAGAGTTCTCAAGGTGAAGCGCTTGTAGCAGGACAATCACAATTGTGGAAGAAAGAAAGAGAAGGATCGATCGGATAGGAAATCCAGATTGAAATCAAGGGGAAGCAATCTTATATTTCTATTAATATTATTAATCATCAAGTACTTAGAGGAAAACTGTCTAGCTTAGTCGGTAGTAAAGAGCAAGGCTAGTAGCCTGGTTGTGGGTTCGAGCCTCATGCTTTACATTCTTTTTATTGTATACTTGGGAGCGTCCGATCTCAAACAGATCGGATGATCTGACGCGGTCCGAAACCGAGTCAGATCGTTTGGATCAGACGATCTGACTCTGTTTCGGACCGAGTCAGCAAATAGTTAATAAAATAGGGATCGGCTTGGGATCGTGACACGTCCCAAGCCGATACCGAGTTGGATCGGCCGATCCAGACCGGGATCGGCCAATCCTTTACACTATGACAAGGAGGCTGAAAAAGTATGGGTGTCTCAACAAAGGTATATTGAAAAGATGTTGGAGAAGTTTAGCACGAATGATGCTAAATCTATAAGCACACCATTAGCTAATCACTTCACGTTGTCTGCTAGACAATGCCCAAAGATAGAAGCAAAAAATGAAGATATGTCCAAGGTGCCATATGCTAATACTGTAAAAAGTTTGAAGTATGCGATAGTATGCACCAGACCTGATTTGGTACATGTAGTTAGCATGGTTAGCAAGTACATGGCAAATCCAGGAAGAGAACACTGGAAGGAAGTTCGTTGGAACATCTATAGGTTTTAATGATGTCATTTGTTGAGAAAAAATTCTATTATGTTTTTCATTAAATCTCTCTTCTCTACTAAACGTTTCTCTTGCAAGCTATCTGTTTAAAATGTGCAGAATAGCATTGAGAATTTCCTTATCCAGCAATTGGAACGTTGGAAGCAATGGCTCTAGAAATTGGAAACGCTGGAAGCTTTCCTTCTCAAGAAATTGAAACATCAGCAGCAATGGAAATGAAGCTTTCCTTCTCCAGAAATTGGAACATCAGCAGCAAAGGAAATGAAGCTTTCCTTCTCCAGATTGGAACATTAGAAGCAATGGAAATGAAGCTTTCCTTCTCCAGAAATTGGAACATTCGAAGCAAATGGAAATGAAGCTTTCCTTTTCCAGAATTTGGAACATTAAAAGCAATGGAAATGAGAATTTCTTCTCTTAGAAATTGGAAACGCTGGAAACTTTCTTTCTCCAGAAAATTGGAACGTTGGAAGCAAGGGGATAGGTTTTATAAATAGGAGAAGTTTGTGCAAGCAAGACACAAGGAAGAAAAATAAAAAAAGGGAATTGAAAAAAAGGAAAAACAGATTTGTTCTCTCAAAGAAATAACACTGTAGAATTTCCTTCTTCATACAGAGAGCTCCTATGGCAAATCTCCCTAGCATGGAGGGATCCTTGTAACTGTGATTTCATCACAGAAATCTGCTACTCTCATTCTTTGTAAATGTGGGAGTCTTGCGGGACGTACGTGTAGAGTCGGCTACACTTTAATCCGACGTGTGTCTAGAGGAACGTGTATGTAGTGTCGGCTTCAGATCAATCCAACGTGTTGTAAGGTGTTACACATTTCTAGTGGATTTACCGTGACGTGGTCACACTGACCCTCACTGAAGAGTGGATGTAGGCTGCGGCCGAACCACTATAAACTCTGTTATTTACCTGCAATTTAACCTGTTCGTATTTGCATATTTAGCTACAGATTATTACTGAATTTTTTAATCATAGAAAAGGAGGGCAAAACAACCTATTCACCCCCCTCTAGGTTGCCTGGTAGTCCTTTCAAAGTTAAGTGAATTTTCAAGTACTTGAGCGGTACAATAGATGATGACATTATGTTTGGGAGACAGCAGAGTTCTGTTTCAGTTTTGGGATATGTGGATGCAAATTATGCAGATGATCTAGATGATACTACAAGTTATGTTTTCTCACTTGCAGGTGGACTTATATGTCAAAGGTCCATTCTACAAACTACTGTAGCATTATGTTTTCTCACTTGCAGGTGGACTTATATGTCAAAGGTCCATTCTACAAACTACTGTAGCATTATCTACAACTGAAGCTGAATACATGGCAGTAAGTAACTGAGGATGCAAAAGAAGCACTGTGGGTAAAAAGTCTAGTCAAAGTGCTTGGTATAAAACAAGATGTTCAGTTGCATTCTGATAGTCAGAGTACCATTTACTTGACAAATTACAAGGTATATCATGCAATTCAGGTGCATGGTCTACTCTTCCAATTCCGAGTTCTTATGGTACTAGCTTGTGGATGGCCTTATTCTATGTAAGTTCTAACTTTGGAAAAGGTGTTCGGTTGGTAGTAGGAGATGGAGAGAAGGTACAGTTTTGGCAAGATACTTGGCTTGGTGAGTTACTGTTAAAAGATGAGTTCCCGAACCTGTTTACTGCCTCTCGGTTTAAAGAAGGTAGAGAAAGGATATATGCTCATCAATAATCAGCAAGGAATCTCTTGCAATTTGCGGTTTAGGAGTCTTATTTGATTGAGAGATGATGATGTGTTAAGATTATTATCCCTGAATCATGCATATCCATTCAGATATGGCCAGGCTAATAGGGTTGGTCGAAAGATATCAAAGGGGTTTTCTTGGTTAGATCCTATTATAGTGTGTTGTTTCATAATTTGCAGATGTGGGGTTGTTGAGCACCTTTGGCAATCAAATATATCCTCTACGGTTCTTTTCTTTATGTGGACACTGGTGAAGGATAAGGTGTTACCAATCGATCATTTTCAATTGAGGAGTTGGGCGATCCCGAATAGGTGTGTTATGTGCAAGATGGAAGAGGAGAATGTAGCTCCTGTTTCTTCATTGTTTAAGTGGTTGCTATCATTTGGGGTAATATTTTTAGTCGATTGTGAGTTCATTGGGTAACTCCAAGAGACATTTGAGTGCTCTTTGAACGGTGGGGATGGAAGAAAACATGATCAAGACTAAATCTGATTCGGAACTCAGTTTCTTTTGCTATTTGTTGGATCATTTGGAACGAGCGCAACAAGAGGATCTTTGATGGAGTGGAAAGGGAGATGGAGCAACGTGGTGATAACATGCTTTCTATCTTAGTTTGTTGGCTTGGGGTGGAAGGAGAGTTTCATATTCACTTTATAGGAAACTGGGACATGTTCTAGAGTGGGAGGAATCTGTTAGCAAGTGTTTTGGTGTTTTTTTTTTAGTCCTTTCTTTCCTTTTAGAATTTTTGCTATAGTTATAAAATTGCTAATGATATATCATACTTTACTGATAAAAAAAAGAACCAAGCATATAAATGCGAGGTTTCATAAGATAGGGAGCTGATTGCTGTAGATGAAGTAATACTTAAGAGGAAATCCACACTTCAGAGAATGTAGCTAACATTTTGACAAAGCCTATTCTTATAGACAAGTTCAAGCATTGCTTGGACTTGATCAATGTCTCTCAATGTGAAAGGAAAATGTCACATCCCAAACCTAGAGTACTCATTTGAGATTCTAAGAGTTGGAATTGTAACTCTCATCCCATATCCATATGGGAGTAAATAAGCAATATAGAACATAAGCGAAATCAAATCATTAGTTCTAATAAATAATTAATAAATATTACAATGTGTTCATCTAAACAGCTGGATTTAATCTACAATCTCTAACATATAGTATCTACTCCCTTAATTCCCATTATAGCTGCTCTCTTCGATAACAATTTGATCCAATACCTGAAAAATTAATAATAAACAACAACATAAGCTGAAAGTTTGGATGAGTAAGCTTTTAAAGCAAGGTATTTACTCATAAACCAATGCTATGAGAAAATACATAATATAATGATAACATAACTGTAAAATAATGATTAATAGCTCATAGATATGAACAGCAAGTACATTAATGACTCGTTCTCTCCAATCTCACTTTGGTCTTTATCATAAGGATATCATGGTCATATTTTCAACAATTCTACGATGCCTAACTCTATTTGATAACATGCAAATCAAGTGCATCATACACAAGATAATCACAATTAACATACACAATCAAATGAAATGCAGATGCATGCTGTTTAGCATTTGAATAATGTATGTCCACACCAGATCTAATCCCGGTCTATCCAAGATGTTGTCGTGAACCATCTCCCTCATACTAGGCCATGTATAGGAGACAATCCCATGTGTACATCGTAGTTCCTAAGAGTTTCATTTGACCTAGTGGGCACAATTCTCACACCTTATTTTTTATCACAGGAACGTATCTCAAGGCATCACCTATGAACTCTCTCTTGTGGATCATAACATTACCCGATCTACCAACAAAATTCACTCATATGATTTGGCATATTGGGAAGTGCACTCCCTCACTTATCATCTTACCACGAGTCTCTTGAGATACCAAGACAAGGCTCATTTCTCACCTTGGGCGATTAACAACACTTCGTCCCAATAAGGGAAAATAATCCTCACAGCAGTGTCATAGTACATAATGATACCCAATTCTGGTTATGCAAATTTATGTGTTCCAGATAAACACAGCCATGTTGGCAAGGTAGTAACACTGTAGCTCATTGATTCATACTAATTACTAATGCAATGCACACAACAATATGAAGATGATGATGATCACACACATATATTTAGCAAACACATACATGAGACCCATTCTTTTGATTCTAAACTAATATAATGCACATAAGGATATATATAGAGATAGATATATCACACTCATATATTAAGAATTAGTTATAAATAGATATAAATACATATGGTGAAGATTCATCCTACTTATATACAGAAGAGTATGCACACAAGTTATTAAATCATCATGTTCATAACCGTAGCAATATTCACACACAACACACAATTTAGGCCAGTATATGCATATGAGAAACAAATATTCACCAAAGGTATGCATATTCATCATGGAGTCATATAATCATTCTAATATTTTACCAAACATGTTATAATGAGTTAAGAAGCTTATTTCCTTTAGTAATGGTGTTTCATGCTAAGGTCAAGGCTTCAATAGGTCTTCTAGTAGAGTATGGATAGGTCAAAATATGTATTTCAATTTCAAATACCTTGAAACTCTGACAATTTATGTAAAATTACATTGTATAGGTGCTCAAATAATCCAGAGGGTCAAAACAAGGTTTGGCAGGGTCTTAGGTTAGGTTGTTGGTTAGCCTAAGTTTTGGAAAGTGTGCCAAAGTCTATAAAATTCCAGGTATAGGTCAGATAAGGTCTAATTAGGTTGAGTCCAGCATTAACTCACTTTGCGTTTGTGCTTAGGTTAGGTGGTCAGTTCACCCTAAAGTCTGCCTAAACTCTAAGGTCATATGCCTAGAAAACTTAGGTTGGGTTGTCGTTTTACCGAGGTGCCTTCGGTAGACCAACCTGAAAACAGTACGGAGTGTTCTGTACACTCAGTGATTTAGGTTAGGGTTCAGTTAGCCGATAGGTATGCCTAAATTTGTTTTCAGTTGATTTTGGTTAGGACTTCTCCCATAAGTGGTTTAGGGTCTAGTTTAGGGTTTAGGGTTTAAATCTTCTTGATGATGCTTTGTTCTTCTAAATTCTGGGTTGGAGCATTATCCTAGATGATTTCAGGGTTTCCCACGGAATCCTCTTGCTTCTTAGAGTTTATTTTACTTAGTAAGCTATGTATATATAATATTTAGGAGTTCGAGTCCTAGTATAACTAGTAGAACTTGTATTTTTGACTTATGTAGACTCCTATTGTGATTATAAGTATTATGTTCTAATTAATTACTATTATTCATGAAATTAGATATTTTTTCATTATAAATTAACTCCTTTGGGCCTTAAGGAACTAACTAAGCCATTAAGCCTATTACTAAAGCCCATACTAACATTTACTTCCTAATTAACTAATATAAGTCCAATATCTTTATATTAATACTAAGATATTTGAATTAAGTCTAATGGAATTAATATTAATTTATATTTACCTAGCTTTAGTTTAGATTAGGTCATAACGTTACTAAATTACTAATTTACCCTTTACATATAAAAATTATTTCCTAGTCCTATTTCGAGCTCTTACAGCAGATGTATCCCTAACCTTATTGGTTCAAGGTGGAGGCATGAGATTATGATATCTTCAAAGTGAATGAATAGTCGTCAAGGTGGAGATTGTTAGAGATAGTGGCTCATATTTAGAGAGTTAATTACACTAGTCTCTTGATCCAATGGAGGAGGGACTTGAGGGGGGACTTGTGGACAGAGCGAAGTGGAGTCTATTGTGCCGGGTTGAACTATCAGTTCGGGGGGGGGGGTGGCGAGGTGGCGAAGTCGCCACCCCCTATGATACGGTAAGGGTATATTGGGGTTTTCCATATATCGTGTTGGAGATACAAGTTGTAACCCTTATTCTTTTCAGAATAGTGGAAAACTTCTCTCATGTGGACTAAGGCACTACGCCAAACCATGTAATATTTTGTCTTCTCTTGTTTTTTTTTTTTTTTTTAAGTTTCTGATTTCACCTTATTTGCTTATAATCAAACAACAATACTCAACTACCTCGTACAAACATCAACATCTGTACATTATATACAACAGAGCTATCTTTTGCTTATGTTTGCTTCAACAACCTGAAGCGTCAGCCCGAAAATGAAGTAAAAAAACTACTTTTTTATCGATTGATTCTGCATTCTAATTTTCTTCCTCAAATATCCACCTATTTCTCTCTTTCCAAAGTTACCAAAAGATTGAAAAGGGCAACATTTGAACGAATATTGTGCTACTGCTCACAAGTCTCGTCTTTTCCCAGCAAAGAATCGTAATTTTAATTTCCTCAGGTATGCACAACTTCAGATTCATCCTCCTAAAACTCTCCCCAAAAACTTGTAAAGCAGAAGAACAATGTAACAAGAGATGATCCACTGATTCCCATGCTTAATAGCACATTATACACTTGTTTTGTATGGTCCTGCTCGTAGCAATTAGGTGGTACACTTTCAACAATTTACCTAGTTCTGTGATCAGCTAAAGAAAGCTGCCTTTGTTGCTAAGCGTGATTGCCAAATGGCTTTTGACTGGGAATGAACCATCCCCCCTATCCCAATAAGGGAAGGGTAAAAAGACTTCACGTGAGCATGGATCCATGTTTACCCAGATTTGAGAGAAAAGTTTGCTTCCATGGTGCTAGCTCCCATTTTTGTATGTTTAGTTGAATGATTGGAACCTCCATAAAGATATAACACCTAGTGTTTTATAGTCAACTTCATTGAAAGCTTTTTAACCAGAAAGCTTCAGTTAGAGACAGATTAGGTAATAATTTTTATTATTTTGTAACTTGATTAAATCCCTATTATAATTAGTGAATCTTCCGATAGGTCTAAATGCCTGTTTGGACGGGTAAAAGGAACCCCTTGAGGCTATATTGGATCTCTATTTATATATCCTGTTGCATATGCAAATGCATCTGTATACAATATATTTGAGCAAAAGCTTAGAATTGCCCTTACATAATATCGGGTGGTTGACAGGGGATACGCAGTGGAATACATTGGTGCATATGAATGAACATTCCGTCAGCAAAGAAGGGGAGAATCAGTCCCCAGAAGCTGCTGGATAGGTTCTTAGCAGCTTTCACTTGACCGCAAGCAAAGCAGCAGTCTTCGAATTGTCTTCTCCTTTTGAGTTTTAAAATCAGTGGAGGCCAGTGTTCCAAAAATCGGATATGCGACCTCAACGATTTGGTTCGAACATTGGTTTGGTTTTAAATTGATGATAACTGGATCAAAACCAGTATAAACACCGGGTGTAAATTGGTAAAAGCTTGACTGAGCCAACAGTTGGACCGGTCAAGCTTAGAATTGCCCTTACTTGTGATGTTTCCTGGTTGTCTTGTTTATAGCCACCAGTTGGACCGGATTGGTCTCTACCAGTTTGATATGCAATCCCAACATCAGCGTAGGAGCAAGTGTACCTGTAAAATGATGATGTAAAAGGTGATATCAAGAAGAAAAGAAAGATGGAATGAAGAACAACTTATTTATATAAAAAAAAAAAAAAGGGATTCACCTGAGAGAAGGTTTATTAATGAAAAAAGGGATTCAAACCATTGAAGTAAACATGGGAAATAATCAGAACAAACAGAAAAGAAAAAAAATACAATACATTGTTTCTTTGCACCTTCATAGCGATAGCCAAGTGGAAATTGCCAACACTTGAAACATGATTACCAAGCCATAGTTCACCAAAGTGTCGACATTTCCGAGTTTTTCCACCTCAAGCAATGCACTTCGTAGGTATTCAAGAGTACTGGATAATTCCTGCATGATGCACATTTTACCCCTTTTGGATATTATCATGCACAAGATATGTAGTTTTATTAAGAACCGAAATGAAATACAAAAGATTCACCTTTCTGCTTGAATCACTTTCTTTGTCCTGAACACTTGACAGTGTCCTTCGATCTCCCTGGCTAGCTGTTTGATCCAGCGGCATTTTGATTTTTGATGCACTGGACTGTTTGCTTGAGATGCCTCTATAAGCTGAATCAGTGTGAATTGTTTCCATAACTGACCCAAAGAAATTTGTGACAGGTACCTAGAAAGAGGTAGGTAAATTGGTGTCATGGGCTTCAATTTGATCACAATCAAGTACCAATATCAGGGTTGTTTTGCTACAAGACTCGAACGAAAAAAAAACCTAGATTCTAATCCAGGGGATAATATTTTGAATAGGCTAGATATAATTCATACAAAAGCTGGCACCGTCTATGATATTTTGCATCTGACGACCATAAAACAAAAAGGAACAGAATTAGAAACAAATGAAGAAACTAATGGAACTCTCTATTCATCAAATGAACAACAGGTGAATTATTTTGAAGAATAAACAGGGCTCTCACAAAATGAGGTTGATGATGATTATTACGAAATGAGGTTTATGAAGCTGACAATGAACTTCCTATACATTCAATAGGAGAAGATTACATGCATACGAGATAAAGCAAGAACTCCCATACCTTGTCCAGAGATCGTTGGTATAAATCTGTTCGGTAATACGCAGTTGACATCAACATACTTGGATTGTATGAGCTGAAAAGACTGCAACATAATCATAGAATACAAAGATCAACAAGGTTCAACTTTGAGGAAAATACACAGTTGGAACATGACAGTGGGTTCAGAACACGAACCAGAGAATATAAATAGAAAATCTGCATGTCAAATCTCAAAGTTTTATATCGGTAAAATTATCAGTACTAGAAAAAAAAAATCTGAAATATTCTTTAGCATTCAATGACAGTAGTCATCCCTTGAGAGCATCATCCCATATCCATCCTTTTCTATTGACTAGAAAAAGAAGCTTAGGCTAAAAGGTGTATTTGCAAATCTAACATGTTCTGATTGAATAGCTTGAGTTAATTAGGTATTATTGTGATATGTAGTTTCCATTCTTACATGATTAGTTTAAAGTAAGCAGACAATTTTATTAAGTATAGACAAAACCATCATGGCAACATCAGTTGGCTAACTCATCATAATAAGACTCCCTCCCTCTC
This sequence comes from Pachysandra terminalis, assembly GCA_031762675.1. NCBI lineage: Eukaryota > Viridiplantae > Streptophyta > Magnoliopsida > Buxales > Buxaceae > Pachysandra > Pachysandra terminalis. The sequence goes on from JAUPMG010260908.1 coordinate 18,589, forward strand.
GAATACAAAAATACAACTTGGTTTGGACGAATCTCATGATGAGCTGCACTTACTACTGCAATGCATTATATTTACTTCAATTAAAATTTAATGTAAATCATATGCATAAACGTCTCTAACCACATTTGGGCCTCAAACATCCATGATTCAACTTAACAAGCCCCACATCATATAACCATAACAAACCCAAAATGGTTGAGCATGATCCTCAAAAGAGTGCTTAGATGTTGCCTCATCACTCCTCCATTGTAAGAAATGCATTGTCACAAACTAAACACAGTTCTCGAAACCAAAAATGATATGATAATTCTGTTCTGCAAATCATCCAGTCACCTCAAAACTCCAATGATATGGAAATTACAATATGCTCACTATTCATGAACTACAGTGAATAGTCCCCTACCCTTCTCTCTAAATTCATGAAATCACCTTCTTTTCCAAAACCAACAGCTTTAAATTTCTGGGGCACTCCTGCCCTGACATTATCCAACCGCACAACATCATGTTCTTCCATCTAATAGATCAACAAAGAAGCTCCTCTCCACCCACTTATCTGTAGTTGAGAAAAAGAAAGGAAGGTTTTCATTTACACAAAGCGGCAAGGCGAAAACAGAAGACGCAGCCTTTGTTGTAATTCATACGGACATTTGGTGAAAGCAGGACTAGGGGTACAGTTGTGTAGAATGTGATATCCCACCTAAAGCGCAATTGAGAGTTGAAAATAATAAACTCAGGATAGAAATTTAACAAGAGAACAAGACAGGATTTTTTCAAACAAGGAGTCTTCAAAAGGTAATTATCTTCTAGCCAATACATTAGTTTGCACTAAAAGTTGATCTTACTGGAACGCTCTCACCCAAATTTTCTAATGTCTTTTATATACACACAGACACACACACATATGTGTGTGTATGCTTTCACTTGATAATGCAAAAGCATTAGCTATAGGCATAGTCATACGAAGTTGCACATACCTACTCAATGAAGCATTGTCATACATATTTAACCTCTCAAAGAAAGCAAGGGTATAAAAAGTGAAACGATCCACGACAGAGACACCAACCTGCAAAGAAGAAACAAACCGACCAGAAAAGATAGGCTATAAATTACGCACCCAAAGTATTTCGGGAGTGAAAGAATAACAGTGACTAAATCATAGATTATCCAGTTATCCATAGGTCATATCTATCAATTACAAGGCAATAAGATGTTACAGTGAAACAGTAATTGGTAATAATCTCTTACATCGGAGTCCAGGTGATGTGAGTACGAATTTTCTCCCTTCAAGCTACTTCCAACAGCCAAAACACCAGGTGAATGAAGCTACAAAACTCCAAGAATTATTCAGGTTCCAAATAAAGCATATTGAAGAGACCAAACCCTAACATAGGAGCACATTTTTCAAATGTGTAGTACATTGGAAGCATTTATATAACCAGTAGTTGCAACAAGGATCTGGAAGACTGGAAGTACATCATATTGACGAAAACAAGCTTCGTACTGCCCAAATAATGGAATTTTCAACAGACAGGCATCTTTGAAACAAGGTTCACAAATATAGTAAGCAGCGTGAAACTCACTTAAAATGGCATATGGAATTCATACCCACAAAGAAAGAAAAGAAAAGAAGTAAAACAGAGGAATCTAGGTTTCACGTGTCATATATATATAGCTAATCCTGTGGCATTCTGTGCCACCCTCGCCCAGGCTCAGTTCTATGCACCTACTAGTGTATGGGTTTGTTTCCACATTAACATGTCATATTTATAGCTTCTGTTTATATTTAATCAAGTTTTAGTAGAAGTTTCTATTAACCTACTCAAGTATTGATTTGTTTCCACATTAACGTATAATATGTGAGTGTGTGTGTATAATAAGAAACACATGTTAATTCTTTTTTTTTTTTTTGGATATTATCATTGCATCGACATGACTCTTATTT